>CAUYRH010020344.1:0-23001 GCA_963574655.1 Perodicticus potto | reverse complement strand
ATACAATCAGAAACATTTTGATCGTACTGTGAGAGATAGCCCTCATAGCATTTTCTTAATCACTATATAAAGACATTGATACTCTACATTTAATAAGTTTCACCAGTACCCTACTAAGATGCACCGTAGGTGTGATCCCACCGCTTGTTCATTTTTTAAAGCTAATGTGGCTTTACCCTTCACTACCATAACTCTTTCTTTCTTCCTTAGAATATCAGGTGATAGGAGTCTTCTCAGCTTTTTTGTAGGATCCATATTATTTACTCTGCATCAGAACAATCCAAATTTTCAGGTTACTTTAAGAAACTTAGACACTAAAAGTCCCAAGAAGACCTTTTGTGTGTGTGTGCGCGCACACGCTTGCCCTTGATAAGTACAAACTTTAGAGTGTGTGTGTCTGTGTATAAAATTGTGCTTCTTTTGTATGCCTTTCAAAGCATCTTCAGATCTGGAGAAAACTTGATTTTTTCATACTTTTATTTAGTAGCAAATTGTCAAAAGAACCCAGATCCTCTGGAGGACAGCTATACAAGTACTAACACTTTAGAGTGTCTCTTGCACAGTAGATACTCAAAGAATTGCTGATACATCAACCTCCCTTTCTTATATTACCTAATTTGCTTTTCAACTTTCTTACCCCAACAGTATTATTCTAATCATGATCAGACCCATGATTATTACAAATGCTATTAATGTATTTAAAAACAGTACACTAAACTGAGTCGCCTAGAGTCTCTAGATTTGCCTTTCATCTAATGCTGTCCTCTTCAAGTGGCTTCTCCGACAAGAACCATGGATGCCTACTGAAATAATCAGACACCACCAAACTGGCTCTCTTGCAGACTCCTGGGGGTTTAAAAAATATGGAATAAAATTAAGTTAGATTCCTCAGTTTGCTACAAAATAAATTCCAGATGGATGGAAGTTTAAATCAAACATGATAGCAAAAACAAAAACTCATAAAGAAAAATAGCAAGCGATTCTATTATATAAAAATAAAAATTAAGGTGTAAAAAAAAATCACACCTAAAAAAATTACAGACTCAGAAAAATATCTGCAGTAAACATGACAGATTTATTTATTTATTTATTTCCGACAGAGCCTCAAGCTATCGCCCTGGGTACAGTGCCGTGGTATCACAGCTCACAGCAACCTCAAACTCTTGTGCTTAGGCGATTCTCTTGCCTCAGCCTCCCGAGTAGCTGGGACTACAGGCGCTCACCACAACACCCGACTATTTTTTGGTTGTAGCTGTCATTATTGTTTTGGCAGGCCCAGGCTGGATTCAAACCCACCAGCTCTGGTGTATGTGGCTGGCACCTTAGCCACCGAGCCAACATGACAGATTTAATACCTATAACATAGACAGGATCTTATGAACTGAGGCAGAAAAAGGTATTTTCATACCATAATATAGACTTATGAATTAACACTCTGAAAATTATATGTCCTCTATTAAGCAGTATGAGCGTTACTAATTAAATGTATATGCATAGAAAACATATCTCATTAACAGTATTTCTCCTTCTGTACTGGAATCATGGCTGATCTCATAAAATATCATGGCATGGATTTCACATACAGGTACAACTACAAAAAACAACAACAACAAAACATGGTTCCTCTCTCGTCATCCTAAAAGACAGCCCAAGTAGCACGAAGGACAACACATCAACGGGAACAATACTTCAGCTAGAAAACAGGACAGACGCTTATGTTCTTGAACAGCATGCAGTTATCCTCCTTCAAAATCTGTGCTGTCTCAGACATAAAACCCCTCCAAACATGCGTCTTGTCCAAAGAATTGTACAAACTGCCAAATTAATGACACTTCTTCTTTCACTTGCATCAAAGTCAGTCATCAGTACAACACCACGCCATCACAACTTTCAGGAGTGTACAGACCTGCCTGCCCCTCCGTGCAGAGTCAAGACCACTTCAGGTTTTAAGGTCTTACTGCACAGCATAAATGCTATGTCTGGCAGCCAGGCTCTGTGTTTCCGGGGTGCTTGTGGCATATGTCCTAGACTTCACATCAAGAGACCTGCAATATATTCCTGCTACAGGCACAGCACTGTCCTCATGGAAGCTATTTTCTGGTAGAGGAGACACACAGTAACTCCTAACTTCACAAAGGATCATTAATTTGACGATGAGAAATGCCTCAAGGGAGAGGTACAGCTCGCCTAACAGGGTGTTAGGAAGCAATGGAGTCACCTCTGGAAGAGAGTGGCCAAAGATTCAATTTCTCAGGAGCAAGGGCACCTGAGAAATTCTGGCAGGTGTGCAGGAATGGTGGCAAAGGAAGAGAGAATACAGAACCAAGGGAAGGATTCTGAACTCTGTGTTGTATATTCTGATTGACTGGAAGATGACAAATTTGCTTCTTTCCTGATCTTGGCTATGCTTTAATAGCCAAGTGAAGCTCTTTAAGTAAATTAAAGTATTTGTATAACAAACAAAATTCAAAATGGTAAATCTCTGCCAACAATAAAGCAGACATAGAAGCTTTATGACTAACAATAGCCCAGTTCAGAGTTATTTTAAAATCGATTTCCTTTTCAGATACTTACAAACGTTTTTTTCACTTAGTATGAATTTACTTGTAAAACCTCGAGCATCATGCTGAGGACTTATTGTTATTACATGATTACCAGGTGGAAGAGCTGGGATTTCAATATTTTTTCTCACTAATGGATAACAAGGATGGGACCTGCAATATAATAAGAAATGGAATTTTAATTAGTTGCAAAAATTAACAGTGGGATTTTCATAAAAAACTTGATTAGCATAAAAAAAATGTACTGGAAAATGCTTTATGTCCCGCCTGCTTTGAAGCAAAAACATGACAGGTTGTATTACATTTTAAGACTAAAAAAATTTTAATTAATGTGGCAGTAAGGAAAAATAATCAGATTGTACAAGAAAGTAAACATGGACGACATTTCCCAGAAACATGGGCTGTTAGCGCACACCATTGGAAATCCCACCTGTAGGTCCCCTCTGCAGCCTTACATGCCACCACAGACACCCCACCCTCCACTGGGGACCAACCATTCCTCAGGTCCTTGGAGGAAGAGTGTGTTCAGCTCACGATGCTCGCACAGGATGGAACCAGCGACCACCCACTCCTGCACTTGGCTCTCGGTGTACTCTGAATAAAACTCCCTCTTCATGTCTGCTTTCCAAACACTTCCAGTTCCATATCCAGTGGAACAGCTAGTTAGACAAAGTGGTGTTTTCCTCTCCGGTTGCACATCCCTTTTTGTCTCTCTAGAGCACGTTCACATTTTTTCTTTAGTTATTCATGTGCATTGCTAATATCTCAGGTCAATTTTTAACAGAACCAGAGGGACCTTCCAGGCTGCCTGCATTCCTGCCCCCCACCTAGTGCCCAGCACCCACCTCCACACTATTCACTCAAGACTTTGGACTTGAAAGGTCTGGCTCACCTCCTTCTTGACCTTCTACAGTGAAGCTTCTTTAGGCACCAGCCATGTAAAACCACCTGACTTCTCCAAATCACACCACTCTACAGGTTCAAGGCATTGTACCCGATATTCTCTCAGGGCAGAATGTCCTTCTGTTCCTTTTCTGCTGAGAACACTGCGTATGCCTCCTCTGCCAGCCTCTCTGCACTCCCGCCCTGCCTGGTCTCCATGCCCCAAAGCCCTTCACAGGGAACCTCCACGTGACCCACAGCCTTGCTACCATTTGCCAATTATGAACTCCTCCAGAACTAACCTCCGTCACTGTGGCCTGCGGTGGGCATTCCAGCTATGACTGAACTTTTCACGTTCCTCCTTCTGGACTAACAGTAGGACTGCTCTTCCCTGTCCCTTTGAAGCAGGGTGTGGCCATGTGGCTTTACTTGGCCACAGAAATTTGAGTACTAGTCACTTCTATTAGGTCAGAAAGGAAGCTCTGGAAGCCAGTACAGCTGTGTCCTCCCTGCCTCCACACCTAGTAATGCCTGGGGCCCTGCAGGAGAAACCCAGCTGACCCCCCAACACACAGAACACACTGCAGGAAGTAACTCTTTGCTTTCATACGCAAGAAATAAGGAAATAAGAATTAAGAGTTGTTTCTGCAACACCACCTAGCTCCTCCTGACTGATAAATCACCCCAACACTTAGACTAATGTTCAGCAAATGTATACTAAATGAGGAACAATCAAATTGCACTGAAATACACATTTATGTCTATTTACATCAGGACTACTCATAAGCAAACCGGGACTGGGAGCAACTCTCAGCTCTGCTGAGATTAGGAAAAAGCCGTGGTAATTGTTCATATGTGCAGGCTTACAAGTGTCTAGCTCACTCCAAGATGACTTCAGAGGTAAAGTAAAAGAGCCTGGCAATGCCCACTTCCTTCTTTTCCTTCATAACAGGAACCCCATGTTTACCAGGCACATTGCCACCCAACTAGAACATGTTCCCAGCCACTAGTGCAGCTAGGTCTAGCAATCTGACAGGGTTCTGACCAATGAGATGCAAGCAGAGGTGTTGCGTGGAACTTCTTGGAAGTCTCCTTAAACTGCCCTTCTTATTTCTTGCTTCTTGGAATGCAGACATGATGGCGTTTATCAAGTATCACCTTGAACCATGAGATCGCATGCCAAAAATAGCACAGTAGCATGACAAGATGAGATACCCATGCCAGCCCTGCACTGCCTACCTCCAGACCTTGCACATGAGAGTAAATAACTTGTCTGTTGAGCCACTGTTACTGACATTTCCTGTTAGGCATAGCCAAACTTAAACCTGACTGATTAAGGTAGATGCTAGTTTGGAGGAGATCAGTAAAACTTCTGCACAGCAGCCGAGCACAGTAGAGAATCAATGTTTTGGCGAGAAGGGTTTATTTTCATCTTGAATGATGTTAAGATTCAGATTTTTTTTTTTTTTTTTTTTTGAGGCAGAGTCTCAAGCTGTCGCCCTGGGTAGAGTGCCGTGACATCACAGCTCACAGCAACCTCCAACTCCTGGGCTTAAGCTATTCTCTCGCCTCAGCCTCCCAAGTAGCTGGGACTACAAGTGCCTGCCACAACGCCTGGCTATTTTTTGGTTGTAGATGTCTTTGTTGTTTGGCAGGCCCGGGCTGGATTCGAACCTGCCAGCTCTGATGTATGTGGTTGGTGCCTTAGTCGCTTAAGTTACAGGCACTAAGCCAAGATTCAGAATTTTTAAGAAATAGAGAGCCAAGAATTAGAACTTGATTATAAAAATTTCCAAAATAAAATGTTTATATTCTAAAATAAAAGATAAAGAACATCTCAGTTGTAATTGTGAGTTAAAGTATTTCCATTACCTGTTGTCAATGCAAAGTTCATAAAGAGTACCACGGCCTGCTCCCGAGGGTGCTTTCCATGAACAGTCCCAGACTTGTAAATTGTTAGTTGTACACTTCAAATCATGAGGAGATCCTGGTGAGGTAGAAATAACACACATGACATACTTAATTAACTCCATTTCACTGTAAAAGGCCACCCTGTCAAACTATTTTCAGGCATAAGCACAGGCCTATGTGCCTACAGAAGGCCCTCATTCTTTGGGAAGAGATGACCATGCACTCATGAGAGGGGACTGGTTTATATTTATATTTCTTTCCTTTATTTTTTTGGAGAGAGAGTGTCTCACTTTGTCCCCCTCAGTAGAGTGCTGTTGTGTCACAGCTCACAGCAACCTCAAACTCTTGGGCTCAAGTGATCCTCTTGCCTGAGTCTCTACAACACCTGGCTATTTTTAGAGACTGGGTCTCGCTCTGGCTCAGGCTGGTCTCAAACTCCTGAGTTCCAGCAATCCACCCACTTCAGCCTCCCAGAGTGCTGGGATTACAGGTGTGAGCCACTGCATCGGGCCTATATTTATATTTCTTTTTGTAGCTTTGGTCAAAAAAAGCTAAAGGGTAAACTGATCAAAGTGGGTCAGCTCCTGGACTACTTTGAGGTCAGGTTTCTATCAAAAATTCCACTTCCAGAACATCTAAGGTAAATTGAGGGAATAACCAACTATGCAGACTCAGTAATGGGATGGAGACAGGGTCTGGGGGATTCTAGCAGCCCCTGAATTTCCAATAGCCCCAATTTAAAAAAAAAAGAAATCTAAGTAAAAGCTATGTGCCTTCCACACAGCTTCTGAGTGTTTAGCCACAACCATTTCACTGCTTGCTCCCACCCTGCCTCCCTCCACAGAATCAATCCTTAGACTGTTATGAAGCATATTAAATTTAAACAGTAACAAACTCACATGAGTTCATCTGAAAAATATACTGGTGTTTAGGTGTGGGCCTAAACAACCAAAAAGTAATATGTAATACACAAAATTATAATCTTATACCTCTTAACCATATCTATAAAACAACATTATATCATGGAATACATGAGCTTTATGCAATAAAAAAAGTCACCCTAAAAAGAAAATGAGAAGTAAGAAGGGGGGTACAAGAGAGAACGAAAAATGAATAAAAGGAGGGAAAAGAGGGGAAAAAGCAACTATAATGTAAAAAACACATTTCATCTCAAACTCTACGAATGTCTATGAAAAATATTTTTTCTTTTATTTTTACATTATCCACGGTTGGCATGATATTCACTGTAGCAATAAATTATGAAGCAACTTATATAAGACAGGAAATAGAACCACAATATTGGAAAGCAGCAATAATCATAATAAGTTGCTTAATGAGTAGGCAAAAAGGAACATCTTTTTAAATATGAAAAACTAATATAAAAACTAAACCAAGGGATAGCAGGATGGTAATGCCCTTTATAGAAACAAGCTAGGTAAGAGCTACACGAACATTCTCAATGAATGCAAATAGGATGGTAACAAATAACATATTAAAAAGACATTTAGGTTTCAGGGATAGGACATTCTATGAATTTAAAATCAGAGAGACAAAGCAGCGTCTGTGGAGAGGGAGCAGGGACCACAGAGAAGCCAGGAGGATGCTGGAGGGCGGACTCTGCTTCTGGCCTTGGCTGTGCTGTGGATATAGAACTACATTTGCTGTCAGAACTCATAGGGCTGTACCCTCAAGGGTGGATTCATTATGGTATGTAAATGTAAATTATACCCTAATTCTTTTAAATGGTAAAAGAATATTTTTATCTATCTTTAATGTCCTTTTACAAAAAAAAAAAAAAAAACTATAATAACAGAAAAAAAGATTTACAGAGAATTGAACTTTAATCACCAAAACCCTGAAGGGTTCAATAAAGAAACAAAACTGCTTCATAATCAAAATGGAAATAATTTTCTCTAAGTCTGATGTACTTACCCTTTCTCTGGCTATTTACATGATTCATTAAGTATAAAAGAACAAATGTCGATAGAAGCCACTGGAAATTTGTAGTAGTCCTCATCATTTTATTGTCCACCATCCAGGACGGCCGTTTCAAACGTAAGTAAAAATCCATCATCTGTGAAATGTCATTAGTCCTAGGTTAGAAGGGAAATTTCAAACGGTGTTCAAACTTCTCTGAAGACCCACCTCACACCATGCACACAAATGACACAGACACTGGCAGATGAGGAGACAGCCTGTACTTTAATGGCTTTGGAGACACCAGCAACTGGACACTGCTGCTGCCTCAGGCATTCTCTCATGCTGGGCATCAGAAAGTTCTAGATTATAACTGAGCACATGTTCACCAACTTTCCACTCTAACACTATTAGGATATTGAAAAGAGTTTTGAAGTTTTGACCATTTTAAATGATACATGGATTGATATTTTTATTTTAATTAGTACATGTTAACTTTCTGTCACATATTTATGAAATGTTTTTGTTTTCTATTTGTCATGATGTAAAGTTTCTATTTCATTCAAATTTGAAAATAAATAATTTAGGCTTGGTGCCTGTGGCTCAAGTGGCTAAGGCACCAGCCACTTACACCTGAGCTGGCGGGTTTGAATCCAGCCCAGGCCTGCCAAACAACAATGACGGCTGCAACCAAAAAAAAAAAAAAATAGCCGGGCATTGTGGTGGGCACCTGTAGTCCCAGCTACTTGGGAGGCGGAGGCAGGAGACTCGCTTGAGCCCAAGAGTTGGAGGTTGCTGTGAGCTGTGATGTCACAGCACTCTACCCAGGGGCTCTGAGGCTCTGCCTCAAAAAAATAAATAAATAAATAATTTAAAGAGAAAAAAATTAGGGTAAATAATAGCAGGGGGGGGTACAGAGTGACAAAAACATTGACAATGACACACAAATGGTTGCAGTTTAACAAATACTCCAACAACTATACTGGGAAAGGGACTGTCAGTAGACGAGCCCTCAACAAGTGTCTGCTGAAGAGAGAGGGCATCTGGAAGAGCAGTGACTATGCTGGTGGACGGGTTTGTGTGGGGGTGGGGGTCCGACGCAGGAAGGCGCTGCTGGGAGGGCTCTGGGAGGGGTCAGGCTCTCAGAGACAGCCTCCGTGTCCAGGCTCTGCAGGCATAGCACTGAGAAGACAAAGTCCCTCCCTGTACAAATACGTGAATAAATCGGGAATTTCAGCTCATGATAATGTGCTGTAAAAGCTACAATGAGGCAATGTGCTTGAGAGCGCGCGAGGGAAAGAGGGTCCAGTAGCGAGCTGAGACCTTCCGGATGAGGTGGACATCACCGTGATGAGCGGGAGACGGCAAGACTCTGAGACAAGGTCGCGCAGCAGTTCACAGGACAGGAAAGGCGCTGGGTCATCACAGAGGCCTGGTGGCCTTTGTAAAGGTGTTGAGTTTAACTGTGGAGATGGGAAGCCACTGGAATGTAGTAATCAGGGGAGATCGGAGATCGCATCTACACTTCAGAGCAGTGGTCCCCAAACTTTTCCATGGGGGGCAGGCGGGGTAGTGGTGATAGTTTTGATATGAGTCTACAGGCAATTGATTTCTTACGGTCTCTGTGCAGTCAATACCTTCTGCTAACGATAATGTGCATTTGCAGCCGCTCCCCAGCAGCAGCATCACAGCCTCAGCTCCACCTCAAAGCACCAGGCATCAGATTCTCAGACGGAGCACACAACACAGTTCACAGTAGAGCTCATGCTCCCGTGAGAATCTAATGCCACCGCTGGTCTGACAGGAGTGGCACTCAGGCTGTGACACCAGCGACGGGGATACAGAGGGAACTTCGCTCCAGACTGAGCTGCTGCTCACCTCCTCCTGCTGTGCCGCCCAGTCCCTAACAGGCCCTGGGGTTGGAGACCACAGGCTTAGAGAGACTTCTCTAGCTGCTCTGTGGCAGGCAGCCTCTAATGGAGGGCAGCAGAGGCAGGGAATCCAGTCCCAAGAGATTACCATGTGAGGGCTGGAAGAGCGGGAGTGGGGACAGAGGGCCAGACTTGACCAGCTCTAGTGACAACAGGGTCTTACTCACACATCACAGGAGGACGGCGTGGCAGTTACAAGCACAGAATGGGTTTGAATCCCAGCTATGCCACTAACTGTGTGCCTTAAGACAAGCTCTAAGGTTGACCCTGACCTCTCTGTGTCTCAGTTTCCTCAACTATAAAGTGGGGGTGATAAGGAGTAGGGCGCTGGCCCCATATACCGGAGGTGGCAGGTTCAAACCTGGCCCCAGCCAAAAACTGCAAAAAAAAGAAAAAAGAAAATTTAGCAACTAGTGTTTTAGACATTCCCTGAATACGTTTTCTTCATAAATTTGTGGCGAGGATCAAGTGAATAAATGTGAGTAAAGTGCCTGGAATAATGCCACACATGTGGTAAGAGCACTGGCGCATTTGTAGAGATGTAGGGAGAAGAGCGGAAGCAACGGAAGACGACTGTCAACTAGATGTGGCGGCTGAAGAACCACGGGCAGATGGTGGTGCCACTTTTAGTACTCTCCGGGTACATAAGGAAGGGGGCAGTAAGATACGGGGCTGAAGCTAGAGAGTTAAAGATCTGTTTACAGAAGTTGACTGTGACAGGCTCCCAATCCCCCTCCAAACACAGGCATTATCCCCATAGACAACAAAGACTGTCTAAGGAGAGCCAGAGTAGCTAACACAGACACAGGTGCCAAGGAGCGAAGCTTTCCACATCAGACATTCAGGCATCTGCCAGAGTCATGAAATTCCCATCCACTCTCTGTCCACTCTTCTTGGTGTGAAGCTGGCAAATTGAAAAGTCCGTCCAATGCACTGAAAGCTCCTTGTCAGACCCCATATTGCCTCATTTTATGCTGGTACAGACAACCCAGGACCACAAAACACATAAACAAAGCCTAAAATCTTAAAGAAAAATTCAGGGTAAACAGAATAACCAAAAGGAAAATATAAATTACTCCCAGGAGAAATAGGGATAATGTAAGAAACAAGAAAACATAAAACAAAAAGGAAAAAAATAAAACAGAAAAGCTCAGAACTTCAAATAGTATCCTCACAGCAAACGTAGCACAACCACAAAAACAAGCAGAGGATGCAATGAAGAGAATAATCAGAAACAGAAACATCTCTTAGACGGTAAATACACTGGCTGATATTAAAAATTAAATAAAAAGATGAAACACTGAACAATGTTTCAGAAATAAAAGTAAAAAAGAAAAGACAAGAAATAGAGACTTGATAAAAGAAAGGAGATCCAACATGAAAGAACTGGAACCCAACGACCCAGTGAGAGATTTCAAAAAATATTCTTCTCAGTGAAAACAGATGGCAGGATCACTTCCTGGCTCTTGTCAAAAACCCAGGAAATGAATCCCTAAATAGTTTAAATAATTAAAAGATCAGGGCATGAGCACAAATTTCCAAAGTGTTCAATTATTTTCTGGATGAATGAATAACTTCCTAGTCAACTCCAGTGTCATGAAGTTTACTCATTAGAATGAAAACAAATTCAGGGAATGCCTAAAACACCAGTTGCTAAAGTTACAGATTACACAGGTGTACAGGAATAACTGAATACAGGAGACCAAATGCGACCCCCCAAAACTCAAACCCTGACTGAAGGAATCATAAACCACGTTCACCGACTGGCTAAACATTATCTTGAAATGAAATAATTTCTTGTGGCAAGTCAACATTTACTCTAGAAGAGAGATGTGTGCCCTACTGCCATGCCAGGGAGAAGTGGCGAGGGCGGGGGAGTGGAGGGAGGCAGTCAAGAAGGAGTGCTGGACCAGGTGCTGCCAGATTTAGACTCTAATCTTGGCTCCATTACTAATTAGCAGTATGACTGAGAGTAAATCACTTAATCCCTCCCAGCTTCAGCCTCAGTCACTGTAGCAGAGAGGCAGCTCCATTTAGGATCCACATCAGAGGCTTCCCTGAGTGAAGCTGTAATATTCCATTCCTGCTGGCAGAGAAGGAACGTGTGGCGGCAGGGAGCACAAAGTCAGCACCAGAAGCAGCCATGGATCAAGGGCTCCACGGAGGAGGTCAGTGAGCCGCAGGATGGGGGCTCAGGAACAGAACAATCTACAGCTGTTCACCAAAGACTTCGTAACTTAAAACAAGCAGGATGATAAAGGCTTCCTTTTGTCATAACATTTACATAGAAAATTCTGAGCAAGTCATTTGAGGAATATAATATTACGCTTATAACACATCCAACTTCCCTCCCAAGCAAAACTTTCAAATGGACTTTCAGGCCAGAATAGTATACATGAACAGGGCCTATCCATGTGCTTTCAGGAAAAAAGGACACTTCTAAAACGTTTCTCTACTCACTTCTGATAGCAACACTGTCAGAATTTACTTCTTTTCCTCACCAATGCCATATTCCTCAGAGGAAAGCCAATTTTTATAGAATTTTGGGAGCCAGCTTTCAAAATTCAGATACCTGTCTTTTACCACAACAAGGTGTAAGTGTAAAGACCCTGAGGGCCAAAACAGGGGATAAATGCACACACAGGTGGGTGTGAAGGGCAGCCACCTGCTGAGCTTAAAGGTGGCAGCCACTGGCCTCAGGGAGCCATGTTTCCTGATTTTATCAAGACAAGGGAGTAATTTTCTAAGAAATTCTCAAGTTTATAAATATAAGCAAATAATGCATACCTCCTAAACTTCTAGAAGCTAAACAAAATATACTTTCAGAATGCCTCTTCTTCAAGGGCAGTGCCAGTTTGCTTCCTATACAACTATTTTAAAAGATATGAAAATATCAATAAACTCTTCTGTTTTAAGAAAGGTGACCATGCAGAATCAATTTATAAAACTATTCAATGGAAAGGGGGAAAAGCTGTTGGAGCTGCTGCTGCTTCTTTTTTTTGGGGGGGAGACTGAGTCTCACTATGTTGCCCTTGGTAGAGTGTTGTGGCGTCACAGCTCACAGCAACCTCAAACTCTTAGGCTTAAGCGATTCTCTTGTCTCAGCCTCCCAAGTAGCTGGGACTACAGGCGCCTGCACAACACCCGGCTATTTTTTTTGTTGCAGTTGTCATTATTTAGCTGACCTGGGCCGGGTTCGAACTTGCCAGCCTTGGTGTAGGTGGCTAACACCGAAACCACTGTGCTACGGGCACCAAGCCTGTTTTGCTTCTTTACAGGTATGTGACCTCAGTCTCAGGCCATTAGGATGTAGAGGGAGAACCCGCACCTGAGGCTCCACGCGCAAAGCTCCGAGTCCCAGCTTGGAAAATGGACTGTTCACCTGTGTACCTGGACTTGCTTTCCCCTCAACGTCGAGAATTCTGGTTCCAGTGTGCATAGAGGGTTTGTGGCCTTTCTGCTAAGGGTTAGTAAGACAAAGTAGTGGAGAAAAGTAAAGCTAGAGCCCAGGAACTATGGTCCCAACACAGTTTACTTTCTTTGTTTCTATTCCTCCTTTTATTTATTTATTTATTTATTTTTCTGGCAGGAGTGGTGGGGACAGGTGGGTAGAAGGGGAAACGTGACAGAGAGCAAGTTGGCACTGATGCCCCGAGTCCCAAGTCCTGAGCAAGGCTTGGGGAAACACCTGCACAGGTCAGGTGAAAGCAATCACGTCTGCCCAAAGCATCTTCTAGCACAAGAATCTTTTGCTGCCAATGAGAGAATTCCCTTGTCATTAATTCTCAAAAGATATTAAACATTGAGCTGGAACACTCAAGGGAGAAAAGCTTCTGAACCACTCTACAGGCAACAGAAATGGACAAGCTGGCCACCAAACTGGTCACCAGCTGGACACAATGGAGATGGTAGTTTATCCCAAAGGGAAAACAAACAGGAAGTAAATAGAACTCCCCATGTCTGATCTGTATTCTTCTTATTTTCCCCTTCTTTATTGTTTCCTTTTAGGGAACAAAGTATTATTTCAAAAATTCGGCCAACAACTATTTTCCTAATCCCATTTCTCTCTCACAAGATCCTAAGTTCCTCAAGCTTTAGCTCTCTTTGAAGACGCCTTTCCAGGAACATAAACTTTGCAGTTAGGTAGAGTCTATTGTGTTATCAAAGTGAAGTCTTGGTGGTTCAAGTAAAATGAGAGAAATACCTAGGAAAAGCACAAATTTGGCCCAAATGAGACATTTTATCTGGTTGAAACTAGACAGTTTAAGTGGTGGTTTTATAGAAAGCCAAGAGCCTGAAGAAGTGGTGCTTTAAGGAAATTAATCAGGAGACAACTGCAATATTAATGACATAAATAAAATTACTGATATATATTCAACTGCAAAAATCTGGTCCTCCAAGAGCCCACACAACCTAGCACAACACATTTGATAAGATTTATACCAAGATACATCATTGAGAACATCAAATTAACTGTAAAAGAACATCTTACAAGCATCCAGGGAGGGCGAGGTCACATGAGAGGGCTCAAGAGTAAGAACCGTCAGTTCACTGAAGTCAAGACTGTAACAGAGATGGAGACAGCACAGCCTCCAGAGCGGGTTAGGGGCATACATGAGACGCTGGCTGTGTGATCAATAAATACTCTTGGGGTGGAGGGGGTCACTTAAGAATTCTTAGCACTGAAAGCTAAAAGCAGCACCTTCCAAAATATAAGTGAAAATGACTTTCACACTTGAATGCTACAAAGTATCGAGTGGATAAAATATATTTTATAAAGACATGCAAAGCTTTAAAAGATAGGCCTTCCATGCACCCATTCTCTGGAGACTACTGGAGGACATGACTCATTAAAGTGAAGTACAAAACAAAAAAAAAAAGAGAGAGAGAGAGAGAATATATGATCCATGAAACTGGAGTATGAGCCTAGCAAAGAGGCCCTGAGCTCGGCCCCTGATGTCATTCCAGGTCACATGAAAGTGGATACCCTTCCACAGGCTGCTGGATTTTGCATGATGCTTCAGGCTAGCACATATTTGCTCTTCTGGGTTATCTTCCCTGCACCCCTTTCTGTACCCTCCTCCAGTCAGCTGTGCAACTCTAGGTAGGAGGTCCACTTGTCATCACGTCTGAGAGTCCCTAGAAGGTTAGATGCTCCTTCTGCTTCCACAACATTTTAATTACATCTCTGTCACAGAGTTTGCACAACTGATGGCCCAGGGGCCCAATTCAACCCACCTCCTGACTCTGTACATAAAGTCTTCCTAGGATACAGCCATACCCATTCGTTTATGTACTGTTCCCATGACCATGAGGGAGGTTACTGGCTGTGATAAAGCTTAACATACTCACTCTTATAGAAAGAGTTTGGGGACCTCTGCTCTACTGCTTCACTTCCCAGTCTTCCAATTCTCCCAATAGGTTGTCAGATGCTTGAAAGCTAATATGCCAGAGTTCACTGTAATCTCAGCGTCCCTGCAGTACCCGGCACAGAGCAGACACCTAAATCGCTAAGCTGGCTGAGTAGCTGGGCGGCAGTGTGAATGAGTGTCAAGGAACAAATGATTTCATGTAGCCAATACTGACAACTCCAGGGACATAAATCAGAGCTATGGTTCCCAAACTGCACACAGTCTGCAACCCAAGACACCAAACCAACACAGCTATTACAGGATGGCTTAAATTTTGAAGGAAACAAAGCAACATCTATCCAACTCTTTAAGACCCTGAGTCTAGTTTAAGGTAGTTTTTCAACATTTGGTCACGATAAATTCCTTTCAATGACCTTGTATGTTTGGTGAAGCAGGGAGGGGGTGGTGACTGCTGGGATAAAAAACAACCACCACGGGAAAAAATCGGTGCAGGAATGGAAATGAGGCTGGTATTGTCCAATCTGTTTCCAACGCTTGATAAGCTATGCCGTACCAAGCAGGGTCACATATCTCATCAGTAATTAAGGCTTGTTAAGAATGAAATAAAAATGTTACAGTCTGTTCTCCATATATGAAGGTTCCACAATCACAGATTCAACTACGGATTGAAAATTTTATAAAAAATAAAAAACAATAAAAAATAGTATAAAAAAACAGTAAACAGTACAGTATAACAAGTATTTTCACAGTACTTACATTGTCTTAGATATTAAAAGTAATCTAGAGATGATTTAAAGCACACAAAAGGATGAGTGCAGATTGTAACAAATACCACGACCTTTTATATTACATATATATAAGGATCTTGGGCACTGGAAGTTTTCAGTATCTGTAAGGGTTCTGAAACCAATCCCCCAAAACCTCCAGATACCAAGGGATGATTCTATTTTTTTTTTCCTTTAGGCTGACAGGCAGCATTTTTTCAAATTGCTACTAAAGTGCTAGGTCATAAATACCTATTAAATTGGTTGGTCCTAACTAACAACAACAATAAAAAACTGTCAGGTTACTCTTTTAACTGGAGACACCATGAAAAACATTAGTGAAACACCAGTGGGCACTGTGAATGGAGAAAGTCTGTGAACCTAATCAGAGGGTAGCTCACTGCTTAGGGATTCCAGTGCATCCTACTACAGTTTATGTTCTGCATGTAGGAAAATGACCTTGAAATTTAACTTCTGATATCCTATAAAAACCTACCTATCACTGTGGATACTGCAGGATATCCATTACCAATAAGAACTTTCTGGTGTATTGTTGCACCCCAAATAGCCTATGGCTAGGAGTGAGAGTTATAAGAAATACCTCTATAGCTCAATAATGGAATACTTTGGTGGAAAGGGCATGGAGAGGGATTTAGCTCTCCTAACAACCATGAGAGCTCTCGAAATGAGAGCAGTGGTGAATTGGCAGTTTCTACACCTGTGGTGTTGAGAGGCACAAGATTAGCCTTATATTAGGCTGGAGGAGAAGGCAGTCAAGGAGCATGCACATTCTATCACAGACTAGCTTACTCTGACTCTGTCTCCTCTCCTGCCTGCAGAACATCAGCACAGCATCTCTCTGCTGAAGATTACCAAGCTCTGCTAAAGATGAAGATCTATCTTTCTAAGAAGACTGCTTTATTCTCTCTAAGTCTGTCTCTCTTTCTCTCTCTCTCTCTCTCTCCCCTGCTGACATAGATAGCCCTCAGGCACCTAAGAGAAACTGTACCAGAGCAAGGTAACTTAGCGGTCCGTGTCCGGAACCTCTTTAAGCCGGGCCCAAGACCTGGTCAGTCTTGGGCCCTGATAAGCGGTGCCAGATGTGACAGTGACAGTGCATTATTCAAACAGAAAACTCGTGTCAATTTTTTGTTTAATAGACTGACTTCCAATTTTTTTTTCCTCCGGTTCCTCCATGTCAATTTTGGTAATTCTCATTGCAGTGACAACTTGACTTCCGTGTTAATTCAAGAGTCTGTCCATTATCAATTTCAAGATGTCAGAACAAGTCTGAACGCATCACTCCCAGACTTAAAATCCTCCAAAAGCTTCCTGCTGCTTCAATACACACTTCAGTTCCACGTGGTGGGCAAAGATCTCACCATGCCCCTACTCCACATAGCAGTTCCCAAATACTCCACGTGCCCACTGGTCTCAGGATCTCCCCAAACCACTGCCTCTATGGGATGCCCCTTACAATGTCACATACCTCCCATTCTTCCCATCCTTAAGAACTCAGTCTGTCACAGTGAAGAGTATAATCTGATTATTCACCTCACCTCAAGTAAACTGTACAAATGTCTATAAGACAAATGAACTTGTCTCTTCCTTTTATTACTAGGGTGAAACTCTCTATAATTAAACAGCCTGAAGAATGTTCCTCCGAGAGATCTTTAACATGCAAGAAAATGATAAAAACTTACCTAGGAAAAGAATCAGGAACATCTCCATTTCCAACACCTCTCCCCAATACCAAGAATTACTTTTTTTTTTTTAATCTTATCCAACTATTGGGCCATAAATGGCATTTCCCTGATTGTGTAATAAAAACACCTTTTCATATTTGTTGGTAATTTGCAATGCTTAATTTGTAAACTGCTTATTCCATTTTTTGCCTCTTTTTCTAATTGGACATGAATCTCTTCTTACTAAATGATAAGAAAAAATCATAATATACGTATTAACTGATACATATTTTGCAAATGTTATTTCCCAGTTGCTTTCTTACTTTCTGGAAAGCTTTGACTTTCATTGATTTAGATTTCTCAATTTGCTCTTTGTGGTTTCTGCCCATAAACATCTTTCTCATGCCAAGACTATACAAATTGTGACCTATGTTGCCTCCAAGTGCATTTAAAACTTCGAATATTTGAAACTTTATTCCATATAAAATTAATTTTAGTATACTGCTGAGTCAATTTTATCCCTCTCTCTAAGTGGTTACCACTTAATCCTAATATGATTCTAATGAAATAATCCATTCCTTCCCTCCTTGACTCAAGCCTATTTCTTCTCAACTTCTTGGTGGGACTCCTTAGCCCATGGCTCCTTTCACCCTACGTTCCCTGGCTAAACAATATTATCTACTCTGTGGCTGTAACTATCACTCACAAGCTAACAGCTTCCAAATCTGTGTTTCCAGCACTGGCCTCTTCCTAGTTGCAGACTATCCATTTACTGCACAATTTCTCACTTATTTACAAAAATCCACTCAGGTGAGGTCCCTTCAGAAATGATAAATATTTCGGTGCTACAATCCACATGGATATTTCACAGAGTCCTCAAAAACTCCACGTGGTTTTTCTGTAGCACACAGTGAAAAATTTACTAACAAAAAAAATGCATTGGCTCAAATTGTTAGAGCTGGAGTTGTCTTTTTCCCCCAAAAATACTTGTAATAAAACTATCCCTCCTAAAGGCTTTTCTGAATCCTATAGAAGACTGGGGGAAAATGCTAATTATGTAATATTTCTATATAGTTAAAATACTAGTTTTAGTGAACTCCACCATGTAATATAGAATTCATAAATATTTTCCAGATATCATGTATTGCTTAAATATTGTTTATTAAGACAAGCTTCTTAGTTCTCAAATTATACAGCTATGGCCCAGGGCCTGCTTTCTCTCCTTAAAATATCATAGGAAACTTGAAGTTGTTTTATTTATAGGACACCTTGCCTATCACCTTGAGGAATTGGCAGACGTAGAAGGTGATCATGAACACTTGCTCTGCCCCTGCCCTGTCCAGTTAAACATTGTTACTGGGGAAAATACCACCTGCTCTACTAAGCACTATCAGACATGTAGGTCGGGGAACAAATGGAAAATAACTGCCCTCTCACTGTTCTCCTTCCAACTTCTAAGTGTGCTTTTAATTGGTTAAGCTCTTAACTCAGCAGGTGCAAACTAAAACCTACTCCAAGAGCCAGCCAGAGGAAGCGAGTGGAGCCAGTCACATGACATCCAACAGCAGGCGCCCTCTTACTGGTCCTTACATCTACATTATACCTTGGGGGACAGCAGGCAGTGTAGCCACAGGTCTTCCAGTTTTTTGAAAAGAGACAGAAATCTAGGCTGCTGCTTTTTTTTCTTTTTTTAATGTGAAACCTCTTATTTTTAAATGCTTACGACTAACTTCAATTTTTTAAAAAACACTATGTGAGCCAAACAAAACACATTTGCAGGCCAAAAACAGTTCTTAGGGCACCAGTTAACCTAACTCAAAATATATTGGCATTAAAATATTCTTGTCTTGGGTGGGGCCTATGGCTCATCAAGTACGGTGCCGGCCCCATATACCGAAGGTGGCGGGTTCAAACCGGGCCTCGGTTGAACTGCAAAAACAGAAAAATAGCCAGGCGTTTTTCTGGGCGCCTGCAGTCCCGGCTACTCAGGAGGCTGAGGCAAGAGAATCGCCTAAGCCCAGGAGTTGGAGGTTGCCGTGAGCTGTGTGATGCCACGGCTCTCTACCGAGGGGGATAAAGTGAAACTCTGTCTCTACAATAAATAAATAAATAAATAAAACCAGGATCCTCATACCAAACCCTAAAAAGGACAAAAAAAATATTCTTGTCTTTCTGCTGAAATAATCTTAAAATATAAACTATCTTAACATTTAGATTTCAGGTTTGGCGCCTGTAGCTCAAGCAGCCAAGGTGCCAGCCACATACACCGGAGCTGGAGGGTTCGAATCCAGCCTGGACCCACCAAACAACAATAACAACTATAACCAAAAAATAGCCGGGCATTGTGCCTGTAGTCCCAGCTACTTGGGAGGCTGAGGCAAGAGGATCACTTAAGCCCAAGAGTTTGAGGTTGCTGTGGGCTGTGATGCCATGGCACTCTACCCAGGGCAACAGCTTGAGACTCTGTCTCAAAAAAAAAAAAAAATTTAGATTTCAAATGCAAAGATACTGACCAAAATGTGTCCTGAATGTTTCCTTAACATTCTTAAAGCTCTCCACTCCAAAAGAATTCAAATGTTTTAAATTTATGACATTATTTAATTACAGATTATCAAACTGTTAAGCATAACCCTGGATTATAAATGCTTTCAAGAAAAAGAAAAACATAAAATAAACCCTTTAACTTCAGGCCATGGTCTATGCTATCTTCTGAGCAGGCAGATGCACACAGACTTCACCTTAGTTTCAGCTCAGTCATCTAAAAGAGAGTGGAATGAAGAGAAAACCACAACAGACCCTGAAATAACTGATATTTGGCAAAACTATTTCAGAAAGGGGCCTTCTTGTCAAGAGAGCTGATTCTATAGACTAGAGACCTGAGGGCTTGATATTAATCCTGGATAAGATTTTAGAAGTAATTTTAACCCTAGAAGAGGGTCACAGACCCAAACACCTCAGATCGACTTCAGCCCCTGACTTGACAAGCTACTGAACTAGGAAAGCAGGGGCAAGAAATACAAACGTACTGTGGTTTGAACACTATATTTTTGAATATGTGAAAAATGTTTATTAGCAAGGTAAAGAAATTCAGGCTGTACAAACAGCGTGAAAGGGCTGCTCTCACGCGATCATCCTTACTCAGAGACTAAGTGATGGTCGATAGCAACCTGGACAAAGTGATGGGGACAGATGAGAAAGTTGAGTCTCCTGGCATTTTCACTGTTGACTGCACGAGGACATAGAAACTACAGTTCTCTCACCTGTATGAACACACAGGATGCAATAAGGAAGACTCTAACAAATCATGTAAATTAATCTAATAAAATAAATCTAACATGGATGATGTTAGGGCCCCAAATAATGTGATGATGATGATTAATAAATCACAAAAAATGAATGAATATGGATTGGAGGAGATAGGATTTAGCAGTAACATGTGGGAAAAACACAGAAAAAAAGGGTTAACAAACCGGGCCAATAATGTAATGCGGCTACCAAAATAATAATAAGGGCCAGCTCGGCGCCTGTGGCTCAACGGGCTAAGGCGCCAGCCACGTACACCTGAGCTGGCGGGTTCGAGTCCAGCCCGGGCCCGCCAAATAACAATGACGGCTACAACCAAAAAAATGGCCGGGTGTTGTGGTGGGCGCCTGTAGTCCCAGCTACTTGGGAGGTGGAGGCAGGAGACTCCCTTGAGCCCACGAATTGGAGGTTGCTGTGAGCTGTGATGCTATGGCCCTCTATCCAGGGTGACAGCTTGAGGCTCTGTCTCAAAAAAAAAAAAAAATTTTAGCTTAATTCATTTTTTAAAAATAACAATTATGACTGATTAGATGGATTTTACAGCCCTCTCATGGGTTTTGATCCACAGTTTTAAAAATATTACCTTGTTGGCTCGGCGCCTGTGGCTCAACGGGCTAAGGCGCCAGCCACGTACACCTGAGCTGGCGGGTTCGAATCCAGCCTGAGCCTGCCAAACAACATGACGGCTGCAACCAAAAAAAAAAAAAAAAGGCCAGGCGTTGTGGCGGGCACCTGTAGTCCCAGCTACTTGGGAGGTAGAGGCAGGAGACTCGCTTGAGCCCAGGAATTGGAGGTTGCTGTGAGCTGTGATGTCACAGCACTCCATCCAGGGTGACAGCTTGAGGCTCTGTCTCAAAAAAAAAAAAGAAGGAAAAATATCACCTTGGAGGCCGGCACCTGTGGCTCAGTGGGTAGGGTGCCAACCCCATATACTGAGGGTGGTGGGTTCAAACCCAGCCCCAGCCAAACTGCAACAAAGAAAATAGCCGGGCTTTGTGGAGGGCTCTTGTAGTCCCAGCTACTGGGGAGGCTGAGGCAGGAGAATCGCCTAAGCCCAGGAGTTGGAGGTTGCCATGAGCTGTGTGATGCCACGACACTCTACCGAGGGCGATAAAGTAAGACTCTGTCTCTACAAAAAAAAAAAAATCACCTTGGAGGGTTAAATGAGATAAGGAATATAAAGGGTTTTGGAAAACTTTGAAAAGTGCTATGGTAGAGGAACCTGCAAACTGAAGTAAGTGGGGAGGCGTCAATGAATTCTGCTGGCAAGCAGGATAAATGAATAAAATACACAAAATACCAGTAGTGAAAAAATTTCAGCGCTGCTTAGAACCTTCTTAGCCCTCATCTTTGCCTGACTTGTTTCTTCTCATCCGTCCATCTTTGGGGTCCCTGGTTAAATGCCCCTGCACCATGAAGCCCTCCCAGAACAATAGCTTCTGCTAATTTTTCTTTGTCTTGTTGTATCCGAAATTCCCTTCCCGGGGTCAGGAAGAGGGGAGCGGTTAGAGGTGGGAGTTGGTGCTGCGGAAGCTGAGATGCAGAGGGGCCACCGTGGTGACCTGAAATCAATTCCCTATTTGCATGTTTATTACCTGCTGTAACCCTTCCAGTGCTAGGATAGGAATCTTGTGCCTATCTTGAAGGTAAAAAGTGTATCCCTGGTAAACACAGTGCCTACCTGCCATGTTATGCGATATTTCTTTATTTTATGTTATTTTAATTTGTTCAAGACAGAGTTTCACTTTCTCTCCCCTGGTAGAGTGCTGTGGCGTTATAGCTCACAACAACCTCAGACTCCTGGACTGAAGCGATCCTCTTGTCTCAGCCTCCCTAGCAGCTGGAACTACAGGTGCCCGCCCCAACACCCAGATCTTTTTAGAGACAGGTCTCCCTCTGGCTCAGGCTGGTCTCAAACTTGTGAGCTCAGGCGATCTGCTCCCCTCAGCCTCTCAGAGGGCTGAGATTACAGGCGTCAGCCACTGTGCCCAGCCTCTGCAATAGTTCTTTTTTTTTTGAGACAGAGCCTCAAGATGTCACCCTGGATAGAGTGCGGTGGCATCACAGCTCACAGCAACCTCCAATTCCTGGGCTCAAGCGAGTCTCTTGCCTTTGCCTCCCAAGTAACTGGGACTACAGGAGCCTGCCACAATGCCCGGCCATTTTTTGGTTGCAGCCATCATTGTCATTTGGCAGGCCCAGGCTGGATTCCAACTCACCAGCTCAGGCACCAAGCCAATAGTTCTTGAATGAATAGTGATTAGCAGGAAATGAGCAAGAAGGCACTGTAATCAAATATAAATGTAATCGACCCCACACTGATTTTTTTCCTTTCTTTTTTTTTTTGTACCTAAAGCACTGCTTAAAGGGAAATTTATGACATTAAATAATTATATATATATAATTTTTCATTAAATCATAGCTGTGTACATTAGTGCAATCATGGGGTACAATGTGCTGGCTTCATATACAATCTGAAATATTTTCATCACACTGTTCCACATAGTCTTCAGGGTATTTTCTTAGTTATTGTATGAAAACATTTGTGTTCAGCATTTAGTAAGTTTCACCTGTCCCTTCTGATTAGCATGGCCCCTGCGCAAGGAGTGACAATTCTGGTCTGAGTATACAGGACGGCTGGTGTGGCCCTCGCAAACTGACCATGTGGTAAGACG
>CAUYRH010020342.1:0-13026 GCA_963574655.1 Perodicticus potto | reverse complement strand
GCATCACAGCTCACAGCAACCTCCAATTCCTGGGCTCAAGCGAGTCTCCTGCCTCCACCTCCCAAGTAGCTGGGACTATAGGCGCCCGCCACAAGCCAGGCCATTTTTTTGGTTGCAGCCATCATTGTTGTTTGGTGGGCCCGGGCTGGATTCAAACCCGCCAGCTCAGGTGTACATGGCTGGCGCCTTAGCCCGTTGAGCCACAGGCGCCAAGCCGTAAGATGTACTCTTTAGTGGGCACGAGCACACAGCTGTTAGAGATCAGAAAGCAGTTCCCGGACATCTGTGAGAAAGTCACATTGCTCAGCGCATTCTTGAGGAGAATAGGGGAAGATTTAGGGCTGGAAAGGAATCTATAAAGACAATCAAAATAAGTCTACAATTCATTGAAACAATCTGTGTTTTACATTCATTAAGAAAAGATAGCGTTCAGAATTTCTTTTCACAAAATAATGTTGTAAGTATCTCTATGTACCTTTAATTGCTAAAAGGCAAAATGAGTTAAGTTTTTAATTCTCACAATTAAGTTTCTGTGTACTCCTGAGCACTCTAAGAATAAACACAATTTCTAGATGACCATCACCTCAAAACTGACCTTTGGTGTGGCGGCGGAAGGTGGGCTGCAGGGGGAGAGCAGGTCAGTGTCAAGCACAAACGCAAGGTTTCAAAGCAGCTCAGGCCTCGGCCCAGGCCTCATCCTGAGCAGACGCCCTTGGTTAGCCCTCCCGTCACCCCACGGCAGCTCCCAGGGGACTCTGGCAGACCACACAGAGCCCACAGAGATGGCTGGTAACTACTGGGTGCAGAGAGAGAGCAGGAAGGCCGCACCAGGCTCAGGTCACAGTCAGCTGCTCCCCACAGCCGGGCCGCATGTGTCCCCATGGGTGGACAACATGGCAGCATGCACACAACCAGGAAAGGTGGCTCTGATCCTGTGCTGTCGTTCTGCCTGATAGGTGAAAAGTGTTTAACCTCTTGGTAGCACTTTTGAACCCATTATTGTGGCTGATCCTCACAAAGCCCCAGAAAGAAGATAGAGCTTATTGTTTCCAGGGATGGTTTCCATCCAAAAGATTAAGGCACCCAGGCCTTGAGGAGGTCAGTCCTTGGCCCAAGGTCATAGCTAATTGGCGTGGAGCCCAGCGCTTGAGTCTCACACCCAGGTGTGGCACTCCTTGCAGCCAGAGGCAGGGAGGCCTGTGGCTGGGCACAGGTGCAGCCCGGTGGGCAGCAGGCTCTTAGGTTCAGCTTTGGGGGTCTCTGCAGCCACCCTCAACCTTCCCAGCTGATTCACAGCTGCAGGCAGATGGTGGCCATTTATGTCAGGTCCCTTGTTTTCTTGGGGTCCCAGCTCACAAACGTGGCTCAGGTCAGATTGTCTGGTCTTTTGTCGGGGCTGAAGCAGAGCCATCGCCCACCCGCCTGTCACTGCCGCACTGTTCGTCCGATCCCACAGGCAGGCTCCGCAGGGCCAGCTCCCGTGGCCCAGCGTGAGCACTAGCTAGGCTTGCTGCTGCCCCTCACAGCACCGTGAACATCCCAGGCTGAACCCAGCGGAGTTAGGGAGAGGGGCCCAGGGTTGGAGGCCAGAAGCCCTCACTCCCTTGGCACACTCAAGAGCTGCTCTTTCTTTGCAGCGTCTCTCCAGCTGTGGCGGTCGCGTCTGGGCCGGGTGACATACTCCATGGCCAACTGTCTGCTCCTGATGAAGGTATGTGGGTCTGGGGGGCTCATGGCTGAGACCGTGGGAAGGTGAGGGTTTCCCCAGCAGAGGACCCAGCCATGTCCTGGCCTGTTTTGTGCAGAGCCCAGAAATATGCTCTGGAGCTAAATTTACTTCCATTTCTCCTAGAATAAATTTCAGTCGAATGTAGAATTTACATTATCACATTTAATTGATTAAATGTGGATCCAAATGATTTAATTAAATCATTGTTTGCCCCAGTTTTGCTCTGAATTTCTTTCCAAAAAGGTGTCCTTTGTTCTCCCTGTCTTTGTAGAGGGCTTTTTCTTTTTTAATCTCAATTTGATTTTATGATTGATGCTTACAGCATCTGAAGATAGGCCTTCCTACAAGACCTACTTCTTAGGACTTTGCCCCAGAGCTTTCAGACGCCCAGGGAACCAGCTCAGAACTCAAGGAGCTGAAGTGAGGCGTCTTCTTCTGTGTTTGCAGTGTGTTCTCGCTGGAGCAGCCCCCAGCCTGAGCGGCAGCGGCGTGTTCCGGCTTCTCTCTTTGTTTGAAATGCGTCCTGCGCGTGGGCATGGCAGCCACTAGGTGGTGACGCTCGGCTGGCTGCTGGCACTTGGCTGGCTGCTGGCACTGAGAGCTGCTGTTTGGAATCAATTAGCAGCAGACATCCCCAGCGGCTCCACATCTTCTGGGCTGTTCTGAGACAGATCATAACTCCTCCCACAGCCACTGTCGAGCTGCCCAAGGTCATTCCTGAGCTCAATCAGCGCAGCAGAGCAGGCAATTCGCCAGGCAGAGAGGTGTGCTCCAGGGCTCAGGTTAGCACTGCAGGGCTGCCCTAGAGGTGGCCATGGCCCTGGGCACTTTTCTGCAGGCAGGTGTGGGGGTGGATTCACAGCCACAAGCAGGAAGGTGTGCAGCCTGCCCCCGAGGCCCCACCTAATCCCCACACCTCTGCAAGATGTGATGCTGACTGCCACCGGACCGTGGAACATGCAGTCCATCCCCGGTACCAAATGACCTTGATGCTGCCACCCTCATCCACAAGCCTCGGCCTCCCCCTTTAGAATAAGGATCTAGAGCCAAGACCTGTGAAACACCTCCAGCTCTGACACCCCGCTTTCCTCTCTACCAAACTGAACCAAGGTTACAGGTTTTAGTTATGTGTCTTTGCTCAGAACAGGCTCTTCCCTCTGTTGCCACCCAGACATTGCTTTCAAGGCCAGTTGCCTGCAGTCACTGTGCCACTGTCCTTGCCTCCTCTCTGACTTCTTCCATGGGGCTGGACCCTCTGAGGAGAGCGAGGAACAGCCCCCATGAGCCCCTACCCCACTCACTCCACAGGAAGGAGGAGGCTTCAGCAGTGACCGGCTTCCGTCCCCTCTGCTCCAGAGCAGGCCGTTCTCCCCAGGCCACTGTGGCCAACTCTGACACCCCACCTAGTGGCCTGAGCAATCCACGGTGGCCTCTACCCTCAAGGCTGCTGTCAGCTTCATCTGAAGGTCACCAGCTTGCCAGGACATTCTCATGCAAAGAGTTGAACAACAAATTATAAACTTACAAGGCTGATATTTCATTAATCATGGGGTTAAAACTCTTCAGGGAAGGAAGTTACTTGTTCTGCTTGTGGGTTTTTATTTGCTTTTTAAAGACACTAGAAAATTATGAAACAAAAATACTTTTCTTTGTTGGAGTAGTTATAACAGCAGGCCCCAAATATAAGTCTTCTACCTATAATAATGGGACTTAATACAGAACATATTGTGTTTCCAAACTACTTTTGCAATGGATATAATTTAATTTGAAAGTTTAGCTTAATCTTTCATTTTTACGAGTTAAAAAAAGGAGTGAAAAAATGTTGCAATTAAGGCTGATTCAAGCACATGCATTCTGTTGTCATCTAGTGACCATACTTGGTATAGCAGAAGGATGGTCTTAACACATAGGGTGTCATCATAATTAAATTATGTCTATCAGTTAACAATGAGTTACTCAATCAGCCACTTAATTATTTTGAATAACATTATTATTACAATGAAATAAATATTTAACTTCTTAATGATAAGAAATCTATTCATATATTACAGCCTCAAATATCTGCATAATTTCTATAAGGCAGGGTTGCGTGTGTCACAAAGCTTTAAAAACCTGACCATTCCCACTCTTCAGAGTTGTTTGCTCTCCATAGGTTGCCCACACCACAGACTACCCTGCACACATGTCCTTTGCCTCATGAGCCCCAGTGCACATCTCCCCCAAAGCACACCTCGCACCTGCCCGGTTTCTCCCCTCACAGAAAGGCCTGTGCAGCTGCACACACCACCCACACTACACAAGTCCTCTCAGGTTGCCGAATGGTTGTGAATCTAGTTTCACAGCCACTGAACAAGTGTGGCTACAGAAAGAAGAGGGTGGGGATTGAGCTGAAATGGGCTTGTCCCTGGAGGCTGGTCATTTATGTCCTTTTCAAAGTCAAATGTGTGTCATCTGGACAGTTAACTGAGCTGCCGCTAAAGAGTGGCTTTTAACCATTTCCCTTGAAGGGGCTTTATTTCCTCCATCCAGTAAATAAACAATTTAATAACCAACTTGAAGAAGCTCTCTAATGCAGTCTTACATCCTCATCTGGTTTATTTGATGAAGGCTCCTTGAAACAGGCCAGAATTCATCCCCCGCACAGCCAGCTTCTGGCAGCTACTCTGTCCTGTCCTGTCCGCCCCAAGGGTTGGCCTTGAGGGAGTGGCCGCCCATCAGCCAAAAGTTCAGCCCTCCCACTTGATCCCAGAGTGTGTATTACCCAGAATTATGCTCCTGGGAGAGCAGTGTTTTAGATAACCTTTCCCATCAAGGATCATCCTTTGGTCTTTTAAACCAGTCCTTTGCTGGATCAGGTCTCCTTTCCTGGACACTGATACAGACTTGCTAAGGCAGTGACACTGTCCACAGCATCTCTCACTAGGAGGGGGCGCCCTGTCCAGGAGCTTTGTTAGGATGAGGGAGACACAAGCTTGACCCACTGACGCTTCAGGGACAAGAAAGCCAAAGTCTAGGCCGGGCATTGGCTCAGGCCTATAATCCCAACACTCTGGGAGGCCCAAGCAGGTGGATGGCCTGAGCTCAGGAGTTGGAGACCAGCCTGAGCAAGTATGAGAACCCATCTCTAAAAATAGCCAGGTGTGGTAGCAAGCGTGTTGTAGTCCCAGCTACTTGGAAGGCTGAGGCAAGAGAATCACTTGAGCCCAAGAGTTTGAGGTTGCTGTGAGCTATGATGTCACGGCACTTTACCAAGGGGGGACAAAGTGAGACTGTGCCTCAAAAGAAAGAAAGAAAAACAAAGTCTGCCTTTGGTTCACTTGAAACAAGCAAGGTGTGTGCATTGGATTTGAGCAGACGGTCCCTGCGTGATGCCACTCCATGTGAAATTGGGGCTGCCACCCCCAATTTCCCAAAACCAGACCCAGCCCTAAGCAGGCAGCCGCAGCCTCAGCTTCCCCAAGAGCCCAGGTGTGCACACTCTTGACCACACACTCACACAATAGAAGTCGGCCCCACCAGTCACTGACAGGAGGAGGAAGGTGTGGAAAAGGAGACTGAGGCACGTGCTGTCTGACTCCTGCGCACCTGGCCTTGAAGGATGTTAGCTTTAACGAGCTGTGCTTAAAGGTTCCAGAATGGAGGGAGTCTTGTCATCTTTCTCTGTAACATCCCAATTAGCAAACTAGTGACTCCGGTCCCAGCTTGGAGGACATTGAAAATGTGGAAGAATGAAGAAATAAAGGTACCTCCTTATACCCCCAGTGAGTCCCTAACAATAAATTTAAAAAGAAGAAATAAAGGTACTTTCCAGGGTTTTACTGAATAAGTCAGGAGAAAACCCCACTGGTGGCCCTGCTTCTTGCTGCCCGCGTGCTGTGACCCAGTGCCATGGCCCGGGGAGGTACCCGGCATGGCGCCTGGCTCTCCACGCTTGCTTGGCCTCTTAAGGTGGCCATGTCATGTCACACTGAAGAGGATACCAGGTTGTTAGAGGCTGGAGACAAGCTGACCGATGTGTCCCACCTGCCTGTGGCAAGACCTTTCTCTGAAACCAGTGTCCTCACACTTGGAAAATCTAACTGGGTCTGTCCCCACGTGTTGTCTGGAGGCTCAGTACAATTGGTATCAGCCACTCGCCCACAACAACAGAGGTACAGTGAGATGGTGGCCGCCGGGCCTTGCCCTTAAGGAGGGACTGTGGGGTGGCATGGAGCTGCCACCGAGGCCAAAAGCTCCATAACCCTCAGAGACAGGCAGAACGTCACCCACTTGGGTCACACAGATCTCAGAATCCTGGTTTGGTTGTCAGGCCGAGAACCGTGCTCTGGTGTCCTGTTTTCCCCTGGTTCAGAGGTCAGCATGTCCTCTGTCCACACACCGTCTGTGCACATGTGCTCTTCTGAATGTGCAAACCCGAGAGATCTGTCGAGCTCTAAACGTGTCCCCGGTTCCCCTAGGACTACGTGCTCGCCGTGGAGGCTTACCGCTCGGTCGCCAGGCACCTCCCCGAGCAGGAGCCGCAGCTGCTCAGCGGCATCGGCCGCATCTCCCTGCAGGTACCTGCACAGGGACACGGGGCGGTGTGGGGGGCCGAGGGCTTAGCCGAGGGGCGCTTTGCTCGGCCAGGTGATTATTTATTTTTAATTATGTAAATAATGCAAAATGATGCAGAAAATGTTCCAGATCAAATTCACGGGCCTAAGAGGTCTGGCTCTCACAGCAGTCTGACGTGATGGTGTCGAGTCCTGGCTCCTTTGTACCAGCTGCTGCGTGTGAGCGCACAGAGATTGTCATGGGAGGTGCGCTGACACGGATGACCATGGACACACCCTGTCACAATTGGAAAGTAGTGACTGGAACGTAAGGAGTTCTACCTAGCTGGTAATATTGTGCTGGGAAGAGCCCCTGAGCTGTGTGCACTGGGCTGAGGGAAGTCAGGCTGCAAAGTGGCCTTGGCAATGCAGAAAGCTGGGTCGGGGCCCTCTTGGCCAAGAAGGTCCCCAGGAGTGGTGAGTTCCTGCCTCACCTCTGTCAGTCCCACGCTTGAAGGCCCAGCACAAAGCACCACCACCCTTCCCTCCAGCTGTAGGAACAGCTTCTAAGGTCATTGGCCTGCCCTCATGAAGGACACAGCAGGAAGGCTGTGGGGGACGAGGAGAATCGGCTGCAAGGGGTGCTGCTTGGACCAGGGAGCCATGCCTTGTTGGGAACTTTGAGAGAAAAAGGAATGAAAGACAGAAGCAGATGGGTGGCCTGAGCCGCTGAAGGTCCAAACAAGTGACCACTCGGTCTTTGTCTCTGAGACACCACCCTGTGGCCGCTGGTGAGCTTCTCAGGCAGCCTCGCTCTGTTGCCTGCTAGAAAATTTAGCTACTGACAGTTCTTATTTGAGACTACTCAGTGTGCTACCTGAAAATCCTGGGTCTGAGGGAATAGGATGAAGCAAGGAGGTTTCACCCTGAAAGTCATAACCATGTGGGGGGTTGAGTTCCGTGACCAACATGGTTAGCACACAGGGCCATTGGCCTCATAGCCCACCAGGCCTCACCCCTTTGGTGCTGAATGGCAACCCTTCTGTCACAGCCACAAACCATCCTCAAAGCATCACTCATGTCCCAGCTCTGAGCTGTGCTCCTCAGCTCTCGGCTCCAGGTGGGCGGCAGAGGGCTGCAGAGGCGCAGCCCAGTGAGTGCACAGCCCTGACCCTCGCTCCTGCCACACACACAGCAGCCCTTGGCCTTCCTGAATTGTGGCTGCACCTGTTGAGCCCAGGTCCTTTCAGGAGAGTCTGCTCCTGCAGCCTGCATTCTGCCTCTAAACTGGGTCCTACCTAATGTTCTCCCACCTCCTATTCCCAGCCTGCCCACTGAGCAGTTGCTTTGCTGATGCCCAGACAAGGCCACATGTGGTGGCTTTACCCTGTTCATTCTTCCTGCTGCTTAGAGCTTCTCTCTCTGCCTGTGACACCTCTGCCATTTCCAGGACTCAGTGAGAGCCCCCTTAACATCCCCTGTCTCTGGAGTCCCTCTCCCCTGCCTCTTCCTAGGCGCCCACTGGGGTGAGTGTGCACAGGGCCCAGGAGCTGGGGTTTGCCGTAGGACAGACTCCAGCCCTGGCTCGGCCTTGGGACACCGTGGCCCTGAGGAGGCTGTGTCACCTTGCACAGCATCGGGTCTGCCCACACGTGGTATGGTCCTCGTCTGTGGAAGGTCACTGTGGAGGTTAAGTGAGGTACTATTTGTGAAATACTTTGTGCCCTGCCTGGGACGTAAAGGTCGTACAGACAAGGTTTAGGAAGGAAGTGTGTTTCACTCCTGTGTCCACGCAGATCTAAGTGTAAGGCAGCTGAGAGGCGGAGGTCAGGATTGCCCCCCAAACCCTGGTCACAGTCTGGGTGCTCCGCCCCACAGAACAGCACCAGAGCACACAGAGGGCCGTGAGCCTCCCAGCCAGATGGCAGGAAGGAACAAAGGAACATCCGTGTTCATGTGTCTGGAAAAACAAAGCATGCCTGTCAGCCCAGAGCAGCCTGGCACACACCTGCACCACCCTCAGTACAGACAGACGGACGGACTAGGGTGGGGTGGGGTTAGATGCAAAGGGAAACTCCTGAATGAATGTAGGCGGGGCCAGGTCACTCAGATTAAGAACTCAAATGGAGTGATTCCACGGACCCGACACAGAGCATTGCTCTGGAAAGCCACAGGCGCAGGAGAGCACTCTGAAATCATAGGCTGTGTCAGGCATGCCTGGGGTCTTAAGAGAAAAGCCCTCTCCGATAAGTCACTTTTGAGAAACATGTCTGCTGTTCCCTTGGCACCTCCTGGCACACCCCGTGCCCTGCAGCCTCCTCAAGACCTGGGTTGGGCCACTCTGAAAGGAGGCACTGGACCTGTCACAAGCAAAGAAGTATTATGTGTACCAGAAGGGCTCTGTGTTCTGTGTGTTTTTAGGATCTTAGAAGGTAAATTTCATATGAAATTTAGTATATCAGTAATCATCTCTCAAATAACAACGTAATAGTAAAGGTTCTGGCTGGGTGTGGTGGCTCCCACCTGTAATCCCAGCAAGGGAGGACAAGGTGGGTGGATTGCTTGAGTGCAGGAGTTTGAAACCAGCCTGAGCAAAAGCGAGACCCATTTCTGCTGAAAATAGAAAAAATAGCCATGTGTTGTAGTAGATGCCTATAATCCCAGCTACTAGGGAGGCTGAAGTAGGAGGATTGCTTGAGCCCAGGGGTTTGAGGTTGCTGTGAGCTCAGCTGACTGACACCACAGCACTCTGCCCAAGGTGATGGAGGGAGACTCCTTCCTGTCACAAAAATAAAAAAGAAAAGAGAAAAACACTGAAGATCAAACACTAATAAAAAAAAAATAGTATTTTCCATTTTCATTCTAAAGAGTGAAAATAGAGGAAACAACTTCACTAAGACAAAATATGCAGAAGCCTGTGGGAAAAACATGATATAAAGGAACTGAAGTAACTCTGGAGGGAGAACAAGTCAGACAGAGGTAAAGGAAACAGATGGACAGCAAGTTGCTGGAAAGTTCCACACAGGATTACACAGGATTACACTTTCTCATTGTGTTTCACATTTCACATTAAATTTGTTTTTAAGGTACTTCCAAAATAATTTGTGAACTAAAAATAGGAGACTCACTCGTCACACCAGCGATTACTATACTGTAAGAGAAGACAGATCAGATTGCCTTGCTTCATATTAGGTCTCCTAGGAACAGACTTTTCAATTTTAATATTTCAAAATGTATTTTACTGTTGAATAGCTATCCTCATTCTTTCCAGGAAATGCATAACGCTCATAATTCTGGGTACGAGCAGAGGGCCGCCTATTCAGTTTGTGTGCTAGTCATGTTACAACAGCAACGCCAACTCAAACGTACGAGACATTACAGAATTTTACTTTAGGTTTAGACCGAGGTATGAGAGAATGAGGTCGTTTCTCACCTTTGCCAAGTCCCAGAATCATAGTTGTCTTATGCCCACATTCCCTGCCGACCACCAGTGAGCCTCAAACCAGCCTCCATTTAAAACTCTTACCTGACCAGCCTCTATTTAAAACCAGCCTCTGTTTAAAACTCTGACCTGACCTCTCACACCTCCACACCACACCTGCCCTGTTAGCCCTTCTGTCTCCTCGAAGAAAGGAACAAGATGGAGGTTAGACGGAGAGACAGCGGGCAGAATAGAAATTCCCACTAATAAAAGGAAATCTGGGCAGCGCCTTTGGCTCAAAGGAGTAGGGCACCGGCCCCATGTACTGCAGGTGGCGGGTTCAAACCCAGCCCCGGCCAAAAACTGCAAAAAAAAAAAAAGGGAAATCTGGGTTACAGATGAGATTGGAGACTATTCCGGGGGAGTTTCTCACGTAATCTAAGGAAGGACAGAAGGAGGAGTTCTTCAACACCAGCATTTTATCCACACTTTCAAACTCCCGTCACTCTGGTGTAGACTCAGCCCCCCACCCAGAATCTTTTGACTTGGGTCTTAGAGGGTTTTCATTCATCCCAGGAAACCAGCTTTGTCCTGATGTGAACATCCAGGGACGGATGCAGACCAGGGTCTCCTGCGAGCCCATGGCTGGCTGAATCCATGGCTGTCCCCACCTGCCCTCAGGTCCGGGTCCTTGGTGCCCTGGACCAAAGTTCAGAGCAAGACAAAGAGCAGCATGAGAAAGTGTCAGTGGTAGCAGGGGTGACAGCCGTCAGGGGACACCCAGCCGCCCACGGTGGGAGGATGAGAAAGCACAACTCTGGGAGGAGCAGAGCAGAGCCTGGATGTGGTTTCCCGGGGCCCGTGTGCAGTGGAGGGGAGCCTGCCGTGTGCTGGCGAGGCGGGCAGGTGGGACTGCAGTCACGCCGGCAGGGCGTTAGCCATCTGTGCTCGGGTGTCAGAGCTCATCAGATTGCACACTCAGCAGTCATACCTCAGCGACGCCTTTTACAGAAGGAGAAAGTCACCTCCGGCATGACAGCCTGAGGCATCTCACCGCCCACACCCATTTACGCCTGGACTCTCCCTTGCCCCACTCCAGCCAGAGCAAGGTCTGAGGTCTGGGGCTGTGCCCCAGGGGAGGACTGAGCCTCACCCTACCCTAGTCCCAGGGGTGAGGTTTCTTCCACCCAGGCCTCTTGACGGGATGGGGGTTCCACCATGAGCCCAGGTGCCAGTGCTACTGGCCCATCACCCTACCCAGCCCGGGACAAGGCAGTTCCCACAGGAGGGGGCCTGGGCTGTGGGCTCCCCTCACACCCTGAAGCAGGGTATCAAGGAGAAACCTGCCTTGTCCCCCACCCTAGCCCCAGAACTCATTTGCCTGGAGGAGAAACAGCCTGGAAACGGGCCTGTGCTGTCCTGCACTGGGGTGGGGGAACAGCCAGCAGAAGGGCTCTCCCAGGGACAGCACAGGCGGTAGCTAAAAGCAGCTGGGAACTGATTAGAGGCACAGCTAAACCCTGTGCAGTGGCCCTCTAGTCAGCCTCTTGGAGGCTGCGGCAGGAGGATCACTTGTGCCAGGGTAGTACCACTGCGCACCAGCAAGGACAGAGCAAGACTTTGTCTCTAAGAAGGAAAGATACCTTCTTTCGGCGGCCCTCTGCTCGTACCCAGAATTATGAGCGTTATGCATTTCCTGGAAAGAATGAGGATAGCTATTCAACAGGGGAGGAACCAGAGAATGAGCCGACCAGGAGAAGCCCTCCTGAGGATGGAACAGGCGTCACACCCAACCCCAGAAACTTCACACAGGGACTCGCAGTTCAAGTTCAAGAGTCCACAGAGCACTTTGTGCCCCAGATGTCACTGCCAGCAGCAGAGCAGCTGGTTCCAGTGAGTCTGCTGGCTGGGGAAAAGTGTGGAAAAGAGGCCCCGCCATCCCATCGTGGTCCTAGACATGACACCAGGGAAAAACATATGAGCAGGACTCTACCACAACGTAAAACTCCATGCGTCAGAGGACACCGTGAAGAAGAGTGAAAAGATGGCCACAGAGTGGAGTGTCCGCATGTCCTGTGTCTGAGCAGAGACCCGCCCCCCAAAGCGGAGGATACTTGCTGAGAAACAAGAACATGCCTATGACTCTCGTTAACATGGGGAGACTCCAGGAGAACACGGCCCAGGAGCAGGACCGGTCAATGCTAGGGGAGGGGTGCTGGCCCAGCCCACATGATGGGATCCTGCTGAAAGCTGGCCAGGGGGACAGGACATCCCAGTGCAGGTCCGGGGTAGGCTATCACTAAACCAATCAGACTGGATTCCACAGGGACAGAGCAGGAAGCCCAGGTCGGCCGGTCAGGAGCCTGACTGTGCTCAGAGGAGAGTCATCATCAAAGCTTAGCTGTTAAGTGTCAGATGAAGCTGAAGGACAGTCGCAGCTGAGGGCAGACAGGGCGGCTCCGCAGGGCAGGGCGGCTCTGCAGGGCAAGGTCTTACTGATGGCGTTTGTAGCTGCCTGGTTCCCAGCCGGACCTAGCACTCTGCAGAGCAGGGGAGGGAGGTGTCAGCAGAAGGGACAGTGCCACCTCAGACCCGCCTCCCAGCAGGTGTCCCGTGTGGCAGGAAGTGGGCTTGGGGAAGGGAGCTCCCAGAAGAGAAAAGTCAAAGAGACTAGGATTTTGTGAAATAGATCACATCTTTCTTCTTTTATTATTTTATCTGCATTAATCTGGAGGAATTTGTGCATTTAGAATTTACCAAATATGAGAATGTTTTATATACAAACACAAAAATTTGGACTACATGAGTTTTCTGTATTGACTTCAGACCTGTGTCTCTGTAATTAAAGTTTAGCAGTAGTACACGGGAAGAGAACTGGGGTTTTAGCTGCCTATACATATGAGGCAGCAGCCTGCTGGGGCTGTCAGCACCGCTGCGCCAGCCTGGGTGTGCTCTGAGTCATCTGGCGCCCACACCACAGAGGACTCATCCTCACCAGACTCTGCATCGAGCGGCTCACAGCTTCGGAATATAGAGCATTCGGTGCCAGGAGCATTTTAAGTGGCCATAACTAGTGGTTCTCAACCTTCCCAATGCCGCGACCCTTTAATACAGTTCCTCATGTTGTGGTGACCCCCAACCATAAAATTATTTTCGTTGCTACTTCATAACTATAATTTTGCTATTGTTATGAATCGTAAATCTATGATATGCAGGATGTATTTTCATTGGTTACAACCCACAGGTTGAGAACCGCTGCCATAGACAATCCGTAAGGGCTTCCATGCCACTGAGCTGGTGAATGATTCAGAAACTGACAGAGGACAAGAGGGGAAGGAATTGAG
>CAUYRH010020339.1:0-13932 GCA_963574655.1 Perodicticus potto | reverse complement strand
AAAAGACGCACCATCCCTACGTTTTAAAGCCACTTCTGATTGTATGCTTTTGTCTTCATGTAGTGATTAAAAGGCCATGAAGGCTATGTTAAATAGTTCAATGAAAATATTTCAGATTGTATATGAAGTCAGCACATTGCGTCCCATGATTGCACCAATGTACCCAATTATGATTTAATAAAAATTTAAAAAAAAAAGAATTTTATAATTGTTTTAGATATAGAATGTTGAAGAAATTATCTCTTTGGAGATATAGGTAACATGAAATATTGATGTAAACCTATCAGTACTCTGAGAAAAACAACTGCTGTGTGGCAAAAGTGACATCATCTTGATGTGAGACCATTATGACGACTGCTGTTTGATGCCTGCCTATCAAGATATTCTACCACAAGGCCTTAAAACAATGCCTGCAGCATACGTAGTTTTTAATAAAGAAGCTAAATTAACCTTTCCAATGATCACAAGTCATGGCAAGAAAATCTGAGATATGACCAGCTGCACAGGTCTGGAGATGGGTTTGAGGCCCTACCAGTTCCCAGCCACAAGACATCACTTGTTTACATAAGTCCTTAAATATTTCTTTCTGAGAAAGTGGATATGTCACCCTCTTCTTTCAGCCTCCTTGAGTTTTGGGGGCAGGTTTAGCATATTCCTGCTCACCCTAGAACAACTATTCTACCTAGAATCCTTATCCAAAGAAATAAAACTGTCCCACACAATAAGAACAAAAAAGATTTAGAAAGAGATAATAGAGGTTGAAAGATGTCAACAAATTAAGGAAGATTAAGAGATGAATACGGGTGCCTACAAGAATCAGTGCCACTTGCACCTCAATTTCTCACAAAGGTCTCAGGACCGAAGGCACCAGGTGCTTCACCAGGCAACGTGCATGAAGTTGGGACTTTTTAAAGAAAGGAAGGTTTAACTTAAAAACTTGCCAGAATGTTCACTGAAGCTCAATTCATAATTGCTAAGTCATGGAAGAAGCCCAAGTACCCATCGACCCACAAATGGATTAATAAATTGTGGTAAATGTATACCATGGAATACTATGCAGCCTTAAAGAAAGATGGAGACTTTACCTCTTTCATGTTTACATGGATGGAGCTGGAACATATTCTTCTTAGCAAAGTATCTCAAGAATGGAAGAAAAAGTATTGAATGTACTCAGCCCTACTATGAAGCTAATTTATAGCTTTCATATGAAGACTATAACCCAATTACAGCTTAAGAATATGGGGAAAGTGGCAAGGGAGGGGAGGGGAAGGGGGAAGATGGGTGGAGGGAGGGTAAATGGTGGGGCCAAACCTATGGTGCATCTTAGATGGGTTCAGGCAAAACTTACTAAATGCAGAATACAAATGTCTTCATACAATAACTAAGAAAATGACATGATGGCTATGTCAAACCATTTGATGAAAATGTTTCAGATTGTATATGAAACCAGCACATTGTACCCCTTGATTGCACTAATGTACTCAGCTATGATTCAACAATAAAAAATAAATAAATAAATAAAATAAGTCAAATTTAGATAGACAAATACTATATGTACTCATTCATATTTGGAAGCCAAAATTTAAAACATTTGATCGTATGAATACAGAGAGTAGAAAGATAGTTACCAGAGGCTAGGACAGGTAGCAAAAAATGACAGTATAAAGTAGAGATGGTTAATGGGTACAAAAATATAGTTAGATAGAATGAACAAGATCTAATATTTGATAGTGAAATAGTGCAACATGGTGACAGTAGTCAACAATAAATTATTGTTCACTTCAAGAGAACTAAGTAAGTGGTACCAGAATGTTTCTAACACAAATGATTAATTCTTGAGGTAACAAATACCCTGCTTACCCTGATTTTATTATTACATACTATATGCCTGTATCAAAATACCACATGTATTCCATAAATATACACAACTATTGTATACCCAAAATAATTAAAGAGAAAAAACTTAAAAAGAAAAAATAAATACAATTAATACCATATTTGTCATGTGCATTACACTGTCAGTTAAAGAAATATTACTTCACAAGTAAAGATATTATCAAAAACCAAAATGGTGGAAACAGTTGCATAGCTTATAGTGATCTACTCAGCAGACTGTTGGTCAACCTTGAGTGAGGTGCACATTTGATCCTACAGGTCAACAAGACCATCCAAGTATACTTGTTTAGTATAAGACAAGGTGAAATTGTATCTCATATACCATCATTAATTCAATTCCATCCATCTGCCACTTCATGAGTATTTGCTATGTACACTGGTGTCATTTATTTTTTATTCTATTGAATCATCTATCCCTTTTATCTTAACTTGTTCATGCTAATTTTTCCCAGAAGAGTGCCTCTTTTTCTTCAGCAAGCAATTGTGTCAGTGTAAACTCATCCAAAGCTCTACTCTCAGTAGCCACTCTCCTATTGAGTAGTTCATTTCTAAAACCAAGGGAAAGACTCAAGATTCTAAAATCAATCAGATAAGAACCTCTGGGTGCTTATTCTAAGGTTTATAGTCTTGCAGGATCACCACAAAAGTATGTCCTTGGCAAAATACAAACATCAATCAGGCAATATTGTTCCAATTATCCATTTTACATTGGCTTTGGAGGTTTGGTCATGGTGGTTATGACTCTTTCTTCCTCTGTATCATGGGATATAATCCCTGTCCCAGCCAAACAGCCAACTTTTTATTTTTATTTTTATTTTGGACACCTGTTTCATTTCCTAGCCAGGGTCAGTAATCCATAATGGGCTCACTTCTCCAGCACCCTCCCTCTGAGCACATGACTCCACTTCAGGTAGTACTTAGAGATCTCTGCCTCCTCTTCCAATGTTTGATATTTCCTTACCACTGACTACTTTCCCTGCCAATGGGCCTATTTGTCCCTTCAAGGAATCCAAGTAGTGATACAATCCTAATTATTTTCAGATGATCTTTAATGATGTCATTTTATTTTACTAAATGCAAATGACAGAGAATAAAAGTGAACCATATGAATTATGTACCCATGCTTAAAATAAGGACTGTTTGTGAATAAATTCCCAAACCCCTTTTTTAAAAAGTTATATGTTGTGTTTACTGCTGCTTTTGATAGCATAAACTTCCTAGCATGCCATTCTCCCAAAGGAGACATATTCAAAAGTAGTAGACACACATTTCAGTGAACCTAAAGTTCTCTGGAAATGAACCATTCAACCATATGTCATGTAATAACAGATGCTTCAGGTACTGAGATCTTGCCTCATGTGTCCTATGGAATTCAGTCATTTCTCATCCATGACAAGTTTCTTTCCAAAGAAGTTATTGGCCTTGGGATTACATTTCAGAAACACAATTACAGCTCTTTATTTAACAAACCAAATCTAAAATAATGATTTGAAGTACTATATAATTAATAGTCTAGGCTTTATCAGACTTACACGACTTGCTATAAAATTTTGTCTTTTAACTATCATTATTTTCAGCATTGTCTATGTTTTCAGCCAATGCATTAGAGCAAGGTAATAAAATAATTATTACTTACAAATAATCTGATTCACCTACATGAAAATGCAGGGGAAAAAAAAAAGGAAAACTGGTGGAACCCATAAGATGTATTAAGGATTATCTGGTCAAATATAAGATAAATATAGCAACTTAAAAGCAATTATTAATTAGACAATATAATGGCAATATACCCATTTATAATAGCAAGAGTTTATATGAAATGTACAGAAATTAACTTAATGAGAAATACACATGCTTTGTATGAAGAAAAAAATTTAACATTTTTGAAAATAATAAAAGAAGATTGAAAAGACAGAAAACTATATCATGTTCCAATATGGATAATTTTAAAAAGATATACCTCCCAACTAATCTAAAATGTATACTATTAAAATAAATTTAATACAATTTCAAGGTTCCAAAGGATTTGTTCCATTGGCAAATTGACCTTAAAGCTCATCAGGAAGATTTTTTTTTTTATTAAATCATAATTGTGTACATTAGTGCAATCATGGGCACAATGTGCTGACTTCATATACAATCTGAAATATTTTCATCAAACTGTTTAACATAGCCTTCATGGCCTTTTAATCACTATATGAAGACATTTATATTCTGCATTTAGTAAGTTTCACTTGTACCCTTCTAAGATGCGCCGTAGGTGTGATCCCACCGATCACCCTCCCTCCACCCATCCTTCCCCCACCCCTCCCCTCCCTTGCCCCTTTCCCCATATTCTTGTGCTATAATTGGTGTTTGAGCCTTCATATGAAAGCTATAAATTCGCTTCATACTAGGGCTGAGTACATTGGATATTTTTTCTTCCATTCGTGAGATACTTTACTAAGAAGAATATGTTCCAGCTCCATCCATGTAAATATGAAAGAGGTAAAGTCTCCATCTTTCTTTAAGGCTGCATAGTATTCCATGGTATACATGTACCACAATTTATGAATCCATTCGTGGGTCAATGGGCACTTGGGCTTCTTCCACGATTTAGCAATTATGAATTGGGCTGCAATAAATATTCTGGTACAGATATCTTTGTTATAATGTGATTTTTGGTCTTCTGGATATATACCTAGTAAAGGAATTATAGGATTGAATGGCAGGTCTATTTTTAGATCTCTAAGTATTCTCCAAACATCCTTCCAAAAGGAATATATTAGTTTGCATTCCCACTAGCAATGTAGAAGTGTTCCCTTTTCTCCACATCCATGCCAGCATCACTGGTTTTGGGATTTTTTTTACGTGGGCTAATCTTACTGGAGTTAGATGATATCTCAAGGTAGTTTTGATTTGCATTTCTCTGATGATTAAGGATGATGAGCATTTTTTCATGTGTCTGTAGGCCGTGCGCCTGTCTTCTTTAGAGAAGTTTCTCTTCAAGTCCTTTGCCCACCCTGAGATGGGATCACTTGTTCTTTCATCATCTCAACTCTTAAGACTGTCAGTGCTACTGTGGCCTGGACCATGGCAATGGCCTTTCATTTTTTTTTTTTTTTTTTGAGACAGAGCCTCAAGCTGTCACCCTGGATAGAGTTCTGTGGCATCACAGCTCACAGCAACCTCCAATTCCTGGGCTCAAGCGAGTCTCTTGCCTCAGCCTCCCAAGTAGCTGGGACTACAGGCGCCTGCCACAATGCCCGGCCATTTTGTGATTGCAGCCGGCATTGTTGTTTGGTGGGCCCTGGGCTGGATTCGAACCCACTATCTCAGGTGTCCGTGGCTGGCGCCTTAGCCCATTGAGCCACAGGCGCCAAGCCGGCAATGGCCTTTCAAACGCTCTGCCTGTACCCATTCTCCTCACTGGAACTAGCATGATCTATCCCATTGCAAGGGTTTCCATGGCTCCTGAGATACAGACCAAAATCCATAACCTGGCCCACAAGGGTCTGAAGGGAGGTGGCACCTGCTTAGCAATTCGTCCTTATCTTGTAGCACTCTCTCCTTTGCTCCCTCAACTGCAAGACAAAAGCCGTTCTTCAAGCTCCTTCAATAAGTCCAGCTTCGTTCTGCCACAGGGTTTTTGCAAGGGCTGTGTGCTTTGTCTTGAAAGTTCTTCTCCATCTTGGCCTTTTTAGCTCATTAGTTTCGGCTCAGTTCGTTTTCTCAGAGAAACTTCATGAGTTTTTTTTTTTTTTTTAATGGTTGGATCCTGCTAGGAACTCTCCTGTTAAATGTTTAAATTTGTTTAAATGCTTCTATAATGTCTGGCTCCTGCAGACTGTGAGCTCTGTGAGGGCAGGAACTGGTTTGGTTTTTGCTCTCTCTTGCGTTGCCTGTGCTTAGCACAATAACTGGTACACAGTTGGTGCTTAATAAATACCTGTTGAAGCAAAAATATATAAATGGGACCTGATCAAGTTAAAAAGTTTCTGCACAGCTAAGGACAACATCGGCAAAGCAGAGAGATAACTTTCAGAGTGGAGAAGATATTTGCATCCTTCAAATCTGACAAAGAGCTAATAACCAGAATTCACAAAGGACTTAAACAAAGCAACAAAAAAGAGCAAATAATTCCATCAACAACCGAGTGAGTGACATGCACAGAATCTTTTCTCATGAAGGATAAAAAAAGGCTCATCATCTATAATTATCAGGAAAATGCAAATCAAAACCATCTTGAGATATCACTTAACCCCAGTGAGAATGGCTCATGTCAAAGTCCCAGAGCAACAGATGTTGGGGTGGGTACAGGGTGAAGGGATATTTATGCACTATTGGTGGGACTTCAAATTAGGACAGCCTTTATAGAAATAAGTATGGAGAGCCCTCGAAGAACTAAAAGTATACCTTCAGTTTGATCCTGTAATCCCATTCATTACTAGGTATCTACCTAAAAAGAAAAAAGGTAAAAAGTTGTTTTACCATAAGGACATTTACACTTGAATGTTTACCACAGCCCACCACAGAATTTTATCTCTCTGAATCTTTACCCTTGCGTCTCTGGGGTTGGGCATATCACAAAGGTTTGGGTGATTTCTTACACAGTAATAGATAACTCCTACACAATATCTCAAAGCATATACAATACTCTCTTTTATGTGATGTTTTGCTTTCCATGTTTTCAGTTACCCCTGGTCAACCTTGTCCCCAAAATAGGTGAGTATGCTGTGATATTTTGAGAGAGAGATAGACCACATTCACATAACTTTTATTACAGTTATGCTGTTATAATTATTCTATTTTACTGTTGTTGTTAATCTCTTACTATCCCTAATTTATAAGTTAACCTTTATCAAAGGTAGGTATATATAGGAAAAAATATACTATATATAGCCTTCAATACTACTCAAGGTTTCGGGCATCCACTGGGGGTCCTGGTATAATAGGATAGTCACTCCTTCATCAATAGATATGGAAGTATAAAATTGAGAGTGGGGAATATGTAACAGAGGAAATTGCCTGAAAACAAACGGCAAAAGAGTCTTCTGTTTAAGACTTCCCCCACTTTTTTTTGGAACTGAGACCTGTATCCCTGCTTCAGGCCACTAGTGGAGAGGGGCAGGGGAATCTCTTTTGTTCTTTGTATTGTAGGAGATGGACCAGAAGGCCCAGCGTGTGGCTGGCTGGTGGAGGTTAGCTGTGCCCCAGGTTAGCTGGGGTAGAGGTCATGGCTTTGGCTTGGCATTATCTTCCATAGAGATGGAAGATTAAAATCATAACTGCAGTTGAACAATGGCTTAGAACTGAGGACCGTCCCTTTAAAAGCTCTGTATTTCTGGTTATGGACAAGAATTTTGACTTTGATACAATGGTCTACCATTTTCCTCCCGTGCTGGCAAAATGGTTTACCATATTCCTCCTTTTCCGGGGAAGTAATAAAATTCTTCCCTTCTCTTCAACCCACTGGTTCTCATTCTTCTGATGTGGCCTCAAGGGCAAATGCTAAGCTTTCAGTAACATTGGAATGTATAAGAGGAGGGGGGAACTCCTGTGCCAAAATATATTCCCGATCAGATAGTTGAAGAGTTAAACATAACATTAAAAAAACTAATAGAATATTAGAAATGTGCTGCCCTCAGATGTTTGCATGGCTAGCTCTTTCTTATTGTTCAGGTCTCAGATTAAATATTACCTTTACAACAGGTTTTCCCTGAAGACATCACTGAAGGTCTGTCTTTTCAGTTTCCTTAATTTTGTCTTATTTGTATCCCTGTGATTTTATTGTCTTTTGCTTTTTTCTTATTGTCTGCTTTGCTAACTGGAATGTAAGGTTGATAACAGCAAGAACCTTCTAAATATTTCTTGCTGCAATATCCTGGTATATTATCATTCAATAATATTTGTTGAATTAATGAATAAATGGAAGACATTCTGGTACATTAACTTTCTAGGGTTCACATAATGGAAAATATAAATTTGACTAAGAAGGGTGAGGAACCCACAGCCTTAGGGACAAATGGGGCCTTCTAGATCCTTAAGTGAGGATTTTTAAAATTTGAAGTCAATGGACGGCTGCACTTAAAGTTCTAGAAGTCCCTATGTGGCCTTAAGGCCGCAGCTCCCCCGCATCTAACCCAGCATTAAGCCTCTAGGAAAGTGCAATAGAAGCAAACAAGTAAAAGTGAAAGAGAGACAAGAGAATGTGAAAAGCAATAGCAAGAAATATGGCAAGGGCTCAAGTCACTTTACATAGATATCATTCAAATTCATATGTAAAACATAAATACAGGAACAATATTTACATCAGAAGACATACAGAGAGTTTAGAAACATTAAAACAATCAGATCTTGAAAGTAATCAAAGAACTACAAGTATAAAAACCTTGAGTTAACATTTTATACCAAGGAATTTGAAAGAAAAAGAAAGGCATAATTTAGCGTCAGGCAGTGACTTCTGATAGTACTGTAAGTTTGAACACTTTGGAGAGCAACATCATTGATAGTTATTAAAATATTTTTTATTTTTTAGGGAAATTATTCAAAGAAAATAATTTAACAGATATAAAAAGCCAATAGATGTACAAAGGTACTCTTCACAATATTATTTTTACAGTAAAACTTAAAAATTGCATTGTCCAGTTGACAATTATTTTGGCTGAGGCATTAGTAACGGATGGGATTTTATGTCATTATTAAATGTTAAAACTGTGAGGATTATGAAGCAGTATGTTAAAGTTTATGTCAAATTAGATGAGAAGCAGCATCTAAAATAGAATTCATATATTCAGTAAAATGGTGGGACATATATACAGGATCTTTTTCTCTTTGAGAAAGGTTTAGTTCCATAATTATAGAAGACGTGGAAGAAACAAACACTTAACTACCTTCCTTATATTCACCCTTTTATTATGTAATAGACCCCCAAACCTAAGAGTTGCAGCATTCGCCCATATTTCCCTTTGAAATTTGTCCAATTAATCACATTTTAACAACGCCTGTTTTTCCCACATCCAGCATCATATATTCATATGGCAGCACTGAGCAAAAGAAAAAGGAGGAAACAGGGAAAAATTAAAGTTTATGGGATCACGTTCTTTCCCTCTTCCTCCCCTTCAAGTTTTTTCTTCAATGTTGTATCTATTTTACAATACACAAACCGAAAAATGCAGCTGAAGATAAAAAGCCAACACTCCACGGTATTTCATCCCAGCTAGGCAGGGAAACTGGCTAGCCGCAAGGTGAGGGCGGCGTCGCAAAAAAATGAAACGCACACCCCCTGCCGCTCTGCTTTACGGCTCTTGCCCCGCCCCCTGCAGGTGCGGGAAGTCTGAAGCCGGCAAACATGGCCGCCACCTACGTCCTCGGCCGGGCTGCGACTGCCCTGGCAGCGTTGTGGCTCTTGTCCTGCGGCAGCGTGGCAGCTAGTCAAATCGAGGTAGGAGCCAGGTTTTTGGACGGAGCCCTGGGAGGCTGGCTGTGTCGTGGCTGTGAGAGCCCCCGAAGATGACAGATACACAGCAGCTCAGGGAAACCTGGAGTCGTCAGACCCAAGCTGGGCTGTGGGGTGGGGACCAGATAGGACAGGGTCTGTCTGTTTCAGCCTTTTAAAAAGATGCATTAAAAGAATGAAATTCTCAGGGATGAGGAGGATTTGGTTCTTTGATCCTACGTGTGGGCAGTCCTTAGCAGGTCGAATGTCAGCGCAGGAGTGCAGCACCTGCTTTCCTGCTGTGATCTGCAACGCTCTCATTTGATAGGTGACCGGTGGGTACGGTTTTTTTTTTATGTTATATTTTATTTTATTTTTTTATTAAATCATGGTTGTGAACATAAATGCAAGTGGGTACGGTTTTTATGGACTTCCTCCCCATCGTGCCCCCTCTCCTTTGTAACAGAACATTGTGGTTCTCGAGAGTGCTTTTACTATCCCTTCTTCTGTAATGATTCCTCAGTCCGCTTCGACAACCTAGATCTCTGGTATCATTTTCAAGTTTGCATATCTATCTGGCTAAGGGGCCAGGAAAGTTAGCTGACATTTGTTTCCTTCTGTTTATCCCACTTCTTCCTAAAAAGACTCTAAATTCCCGCATTTCTTAACCCAGAAATGTTCCTCCAAAATTGGAGACCTGGGAGTTTGAATAAACAGCTCTCTTTATTCCCCATACTAATTCACTACTGCCAATTCTAATTCACTAAATTCTATGATCTGAACTCTTAAAATTGATTTCATTGCTCCAGTTCCACTGGCTTAATTCAGGCCGTGGTCATTTTTTGCCTAGGCTATTGTGATTATTTTACCTTGTTTCCTCTAGGCTTCCATATTTCCTCACTTTAATGCTAGATTAGTCTTCATAAAATGTAAGCATAATTAGATTATTCTTCTGGCTTTTTTATTATGCAGTAAAAGCGTAATCTCTGCAGAGTCTTTCCCTATTTCTTGTCTTTGATTTAATGTTGTAATTGTATGTTTAGCTAGCATAGCACTCATTTGCTACATGTGCTTTGTGCTATTATTCCACATTTTTTAACTTAAAGATGGGATCAAAAGTTCTCTAACTGGTTTGCCTTGACTCATTCTTTTTTTCTTCTAGTCTGTTCTCCAGGCTGCGGCCAGAGTAACTTTTCTTTTTTTTTTTTTGAGACAGAGCCTCAAGCTGTCGCCCTGGGTAGAGTGCAGTGGCATCACCGCTCACAGCAACCTCCAACTCCTGGGTTTAAGTGATTCTCTTGCCTCAGCCTCCCAAGTAGCTGGGACCACAGGCGCCTGCCACAACACCCTGCTATTTTTTTTTTTTTTTTTTGATTGTAGTTGTCATTGTTGTTTGATGGGCCCGGGTTGGATTCGAACCTGCCAGCTCAGGTGTATGTGGCTGGCGTCTTAGCCGTTTGAGCCACGAGCAAGGCGCTAAGCCCAGAGTAACTTTTTAAAATGCCTATCTGATCATGTCACTGACTTGCACCTTAATGTTCCTTAAAGATAAAGAGCAAACTTCATTGTGACCCACAAATAAAACCTTGCATACCTTGGCCTCTCACTACACTTCAAATTCTCTCTCTCTTCCTCACACTGCTAGTTATGCTAATCTTTTTTCAGTTTTTCAAAACCTTTAATCTGCCTTCTGGTAAGGGACCATAATCCCTTTGGAATTGTCTTCCTTTTTCTCTTTAACTTTTGGTTATTAACCCAAAAGTCACTTGTTCAGGGAAACCTTCCTGACCAGGTCAGGTCCCCTTATTATACTCTTTTATTATAGTATTTCTCTCTCCTTCATAGGGTTTATAGTTTGCCCTTATCTGCTTAATGTTTGCTTATCCAATTGGTAGTAAGTACTACGACTATTTTTGCTCTTCATTGTAGTCTGAGGACTGAAATGCCTCATGAACGTGTTACATTAATGAATATTACTTTGTCTTATCTTTAATGTTTGATATTGTGACCAATATGAAGGAATGAGTTAGCATTAGTGTAATTGCAGAGATTTTAGAGAATCAACAGAAATAATTATTAAAAGATTAAGGGATTAAAATGACTGTACAACATTCAGGCATAGTAATTTTGGTTGAGGATGTAGGAAGATTGTTATTTCTTTCTTTCTTTTTTTTGAGACAGAGTCTTATGTTGTTGCCCTTAGTAGAGTGCAGTGGTATCATAGCTTACAGCAATCTCGAACTCTTGGGCTCAAGCTATTCTCTTGCCTCAGCCTTCCAAGTAGCTGGAACTCTAGGTGCCTGCCACAATACCTGGCTATTTTTAGAGACGAGGTCTCACTCTGGCTCAGGCTGGTCTTGAACCTGTGAGCTCAGGCAATCCGCCTGCCTCAGCCTTCCAGAGTGTTAGGATTATAGGAGTGAGCCACTATGCCTGCCCAGAAGATTGTTATTTCTTATAAGAAACTCATCGGGATAAAAACTATATATTACTAAAAATGAAATATTGCTCATGAGAAATTTCTGGCATAAGCATTTTTATCTTGCATTTTCATTGTAGAGAGTAACCACTTTAATAGAGGGATTATCAGAGTACATTTTGAAAGGAGATTTTGAAAATCATATTTTTATTATAAAAGCTTTATGTAATATCATCTCCTCTTACTCTGAACCTATCTGCCATGTGGTTATAGTTTTCTATAACAGATTCTTGCTTTGTTTTCTGCCAGTAAAGGCACTTGTATTCATTCATTCAAAATCCACTATGCACAAAGCATACTTGGGACATGCCAGCCAATATAACTTATTAAAGTCCCTGCCCTACTGGAGCTTACATCCTGTTCAGCAGAGACAGACAATTAATACACAATATAAATAAGTTAATTACATTTAATGTAAGTAGCTGATAAAATGAAAAAATAAATCATCAGGAAAATAAATAAGGAAAGTGATGGGATGAGGTCATAATTTTAAATTATAGCTGTCTTAGTCTGCTTGGACTGTTATACAGGAATACCTGAGGCTGGGTAAACTACCCAGAAAAGAGGTTTATTTGGCTCACCATTGGCTCACCGTTCTGCAGACTATACAAGAAATACGGCACCAGCGTGTGCTTTGGTAAAGTCTTCATTGAACTTCCAATCATGGCAGAAAGGGAAGGGGAACAGGTGATTCACATGGCGAGAGTAAGAGCAAAGGACAGGGGAAAGGTGTCACTCTTAAACGACTGATTCTCATAAGAACTAATGTAGAGTGAGAGCTCACTCATTACTCCAAGGATAGCACCAAGTTGATCCTAAGGGATCCGTTCCCATGACCAAAACATCTGCCCCAGTCCCTGCCTTCAACATCTGGGATCAACTTCTCATATGAGATTTGAAGGGGACACATATCCAAACTACATCAATACCCTTGTTAGATCTGTCGGACAATTTGTATATTCTTTATTTAGCACATTTTCTACTTTTAAAATAAATCTCAGGTGATGGGAAATAGTAAGATGTTAATTACATAATAGAATACACATTCGGTTGCTTAATACTTAATAATTTTTTAAAGCATACCCATCTTTACAGTCCTTTAAAATAGCACTGTGATGTGGGTGAGAATGAGTGCATATGAGAATGAGTGTCAAGGCAGTTAAGTATCTGAATCAAGGTTACTGTATTTAATATTTAGTGTTTGAGCCAAGCCTGAAATCTAGCTCTCCAGATTTCCAGTTCAGGGCTTTTTCCCTTACGCTGCAGTATTTTAAATTATTAGCTCTTTTGGTTCTTTATTTTGACCATAAAGTCAAATATGAGAATCTTTATAAACTTACATAAGATAGTTGTTATTACAATTGTACAAACTCCATGAGTCTTAACTGTCCTTTATCAGACTTAATCTGGGAATTGTGGCTTTTTCTTCTAATTGTTTGCTTTATTAATAGAATCAAGCAGAACAATTCTTTAGAAGTGGCCATACCAACAACTGGGCTGTTTTGGTAAGTGTATTCTGTAAAGCTATACCTTGTTGTTTACAGAGCTGTGTGTCTGGGAAATGTTGTGTGAATCAAGTTTTTGAAAATAAAATTTATTTTTATTTATCTTATACACAATAGAATTTTTAAATTTTGATTTCCCTATATTTTAAATTGTATCAACTAATAATATTCTAGTAATATTCTTTGCCCTTAATATATCCGTTAAGTTTTGATCTGTAAATATAAGAATAAATTAGAATAATATTATTAAGGGAAGCATTTTATAAAAGAATTATTTTAATACACATAACTAGTAATTTTATTTCTTACCTGTAATAGTTTATAGGTATTCTCTATGTAATTTAGTTTTATTTTTTAGTTTTTTCTATCTAGAAAAATAATAAATGATCATTATAGGACATTCAAATTATACAGAAAAATTTAAAAGAAGATGGATTAATTTTATGTTATGTGAATTTTACCTCAATTAAAACAGAGAGAAGACAAGGAAAATGTCTTCAAGACCCATATCCCAGAGTTGATATTTTGGCGAGCTTTCTACTGGCTCTCTTTTCTTTCTTTTTTTTTTTGAGACAGAGCCTCAAGCTGTCACCCTGGATAGAGTGCCATGGCATTACAGCTCACAGCAACCTCCA
>CAUYRH010020335.1:0-32179 GCA_963574655.1 Perodicticus potto | reverse complement strand
GGATCCCTGGCTCGGCGCCTGTGGCTCAACGGGCTAGGGTGCCAGCCATGTACACCTGAGCTGGCGGGTTCAAATCCAGCCCGGGCCCGCCAAACAACAATGACAGCTGCAACCAAAAATTGGCCGGGCGTTGTGGCCGGCGCCTGCAGTCCCAGCTATTTGGGAGGCAGAGGCCAGAGACTCGTTTGAGCCCAGGAATTGGAGGTTGCTGTGAGCTGTGATGCCACGGCACTCTATCCAGGGTGACAGCTTGAGGCTCTGTCTCAAAACAAACAAACAAACAAATAGGGATCCCATGAAAAATATTTGTCTAAGACTCTGTTCTCTAGGGTGGCACAATGGAAAAGGTGAGAAGCTACAAAAAGGGAGAAGGTTTGAAAAGCTATTGTAGGAATCCAAGACAGAGGTGAGGGTAGACTGGGAATATAGGAGAAGCATCAGGGGTGTGAAACTGAAAAGTATTTTAAAGAAAGAACCAACAGGATTTGCTAACAGTTTGGTGAAGCTAAAACAGAGGCTAAGAACCAAAGGCAAGTGCTCGCTTGGGCAGCACATATACTAAAATTGGAAGGATACAGAGAAGATTAGCAGGGCCCCTACGCAAGGATGACACACAAATTCGTGAAGTGTTCCATATTTAAAAAAAAAAAAAAGAACCAAAGGCAACTTTTAAGTGTCTGTACTGGAAAAATGAGCTAAGGTGGAAATACTACTTGTGCTAGAGAAGAAAGACCAATTAAGGATTCAGATGTGTATTGGGTTGTGTGGACAACTTTCACTTACAAAGAATCCTTGTATGGAGTTAAGGTCAGTGATAAAACTGTCCAGCTATCTAAGGAAAATGTCTTTGTCTTCTTTGACATATGACAAGACACTGCCATCCACTTTGCAGCAGTTTTCATACATGACATCAGGAGTTATAAGTTTAAATTCACATTCTGCTCTTGGGACAATCAATTATTTAACATTTCTGAACTTTGACTTTATTCCATAAAAGTGGCATAAATGCTATCTCCTTACCATGGCTATCTGGGGACTGAAATATGTGTGGGTGTACCTAGCACGGTATCCAGTCGGATTCAGGGGACGTTTGTCCAAGTGAAATGAAATGAAATCTCCTAGGGATAAATTGTTCTCTAGTTCTCCCAATCAGGTAACTCCATCTTTGTTTCACATCCTGATGGCAGCTCATCTATCACAGCCTTCTTTCAGGCCTGGGACTTTGGTCTGTGCCACTATCTCTAGGAGCCTAAGATGAAACTTTTCTTAACTGGGGGGAATGAAAACTTGAAGGTGAAGCCAACTCTAGGAAAAATAACATATCCTTCTATAATTTGCCCACCTGAATTTTAGAAGTTTGCTTCTAATGCTGTTTGAGCTGAAGTCACCAATAATATCACCTTTGAATTGTATGGTGAGATGATGTCCCCTGGAAAATAGAAATGAAAACAGCATTCAATGAGCCTTTGAGAAAAAGGCAATGGGAGCCCAGACAGAAAGATTTTAAAATAGAATGATACTTCTGTGGTTTATTTGGCTAACAATGTTCTTGGCAGCAAGCTAGTTGAAGAGGAGTGTGAAATCTCTATTACTCTCTATCTGCCTGTTTTATGGCTTTCGTTTAACATGATTAAGTGCTTCCTCCATGCCTGGAGGCCCCTAATGGCCTTCATTTCTCCTCAATGCCCTACTCTCTCTCCAGCTGCAAGTTATGACTTTGAGGAAAGGCATTGCTATGATTTGAATTTGTCTTTGCCAAAACTCATGATGAAGTCTGCCGTGGGAAGTGACAGTGTTGGGGTGGCCCTTCAGAGGCGTTTGGACCATGAATTTGATTCCATGAATGGCCTGGTGCTGTTCTCACGGTAGTGAGTTCTGACTCTCAGGAGACTGAGTTAAGTTCCTGTGGGAATGATCTTTCGAGTTTATAAAGGCAACTTTGGGTTGCCCCTGGGGTTTGTCTCTTTGCCGGTGTTATTTCCACTTTCTCTTTGGCCTTCTCTACCATTATGAGGAGCGCAAAACACCCTCACCAAAAGCTGAGCAGATAAAGGTGACATGCTTTTTGAACTTCCCAGAGTGCAAAACTCAGCTAAAGGAACCTCTTTTCTTTATAAATTGCCCAGGCTCAGGCATTCTGCCAGAGTAACATCAAACAGGCTAAGACCGGCACTCTGACCCTGTGGTCCCCGGGACAGCAGCGGCGGCTGAGGAACCTGTGGTGTGGAGTCAAGAGGCAGGCCCTGTGGGACTGGCTCCGCATGTTTGATAGAAAAGAGATCTTTCTCACCATGCCTCCAAAGTGACAAGAAAAGGCTAGTGTTTCCAAGCACGATAGAAAGACGCTCATGGCAACTGACCAAACTGTGAAATAGTTCTTTCACTTTGGCAGTGAAAGTCAAATAACTTACGGAATTGAAAACTCGACTGGACGAGGTCCTTGGAGAATTCACTTCCAGCAACTTGAAAAATGCTTAAAGCTCAGAGGAAAGGAGTGCATTTTATCATGGCGAAGAGGAAGGACGTGATATAATCATACAGGAATGGTTCAGGGTGATTGCAGGCATGGCCCGGCCAGGAGCTGTAGCAGAGGCATCAGGCTGACGAGCAGGGCTATATTCCTTTTTGACAATGTTTACTTAAATAGAAGCAGGTAACAGTTCCAGAAAGGGATATGTGAGCTGAATTAATGAATTCCTCTCCGTCTTTCTCCCGGCTTAGGAGATTCCTAAACAATTCTGACCTGATGAAGTTAGAAGACTGATAACTTTAGTTTTTGTCACCATTGGTTGCTTCAATTTCCCTAATGCTGAGGTAATTTGAGGCTCCTATTAACTCACTTACCTCTTAATCATCTGTTATTTTTCCTTTTCACTTTCTCTGAATAAAATTCAATCCCTCCTTACAATAGTCTGTACACAAAGGCATTTTTTTTGTTTTTGTTTTTGTTTTTGAGACAGAGTCTCACTATGTCTCCCTCAGTAGAGTGCTGTGGTATCACAGCTCACAGCGACCTCAAGCTCTTGGACTTAAGAGATTCTCTTGCCTTAGTCTCCCAAGTCTGCCCGCCACAATGCCCAGCTATTTTCCTGTTGCAGTCGTCATTGTTGTTTAGCTGGCCTGGGCAGGACTCGAACCCGCCAGCTTCAGTGTATGTGGCTGGTGCTATAATCACTGTGCTACAAGCGCCAAAGCATTTTTTTTTTTATTTTTGCATATACCTGTGCATTTTTTTATGCATTTTTTTTTTATTTTTACATATACCTGTGTTAATTGGGTTTCTACTTTTTGCCTTCACAGAATTTAAAAGGCTTAAAATTTAATAACAATAACAATGTTTAAGGTAAAGTCTAGAAACAAAAACCACATAAAGAATGAACGAAGATAAATACATTCAGAAAAGAAAACAGACAATTACTGCATTGAAATATTAAGCAATATTAGCAATAATAATGCCAAGAAAGCAATGTACACATTGTCAAATAAGACATTATAGAGTGCTTTGACTCTGAGGCTCAGCATGAAGTCATCAGTTAACTTCTGATTTTTATTTCCCAAAGTCTCAAAAAATAGACAACTAATACCATAGAAATAAAAGAAAAGGAGAGTTTCAAAAAACAGATCATGCCAAATCCTATAGGCAATTGAAAAAGAAAAAATATTTCGAAATCATTCTGCTTGATCTAGATACACCTGATATTGAAATTGGAGAAAATATATTGTTATAAAGGGAAATTACAAACATATTTCACTTATAAGTGAGGATGCAATATCCCAAACAACATATCAACAACTTGAATTAAAAATTAATGTTCAAGTAATGTACTTTGGTCAAAATTGAGTCCAATCCATATGAGAATTAGTCACTATTTTCTTTCCTTTTTTTTTTTTTTGTTTTCTTTGATATGAGGACAATAAATGACAATTAATGACACAGTGGGGCATGGAAGAAGGAGAGAGCAGACAGAGAAAGAAGGAGGGAGGGGGTGAGGGAAAGAAAACCACATATGCATTTTTATTCACTGTGTATTCTTATTTTCTTCACCCTGAATGCATTTGTACTACCCACATTCACCCCCACAAAACAATATGTGTAATACATATATCATGAGGATAATATGTATTTAAGTCCACACTCAATTAGATTAAAGTTCCCACTTCTCTGTTTATGACCTGTGTGGCAAATTATGTATTACTCCAATCTTCAGTTTTCTCAACTTCTTTGAGTTATTTAAAGGAGTAAATGAAATCTATTTGTTTAATCTATAACATTTGGTAAGATCCTTTGATGAGATACACTAAACACTGACCGGACTTGGGACAGCAGGGTTAAAATGACGATGACAATGACAGCAAGCACTTCTCTCTTGATGGAGCTTACCCCTTATCTGGGAGACAGGCCATAAACAAATAAAGACAAAAGCGTGGAATTTGGGGTAATGTTAGGTGTTATATACAAAAGTGAGTCAGGCCTGGGGGAGACAGAGTGGCCGAGAATGCTTTTATAGTGGGTACTAGAGGAAGGTCTATTAGGGAAATAGAGGCCTAAATTAAGGGCTGGAGTGATTTTTGTATGTCTCAAAACTTTTGTAATGACTCCCATATCTGAAAAGAGCATGTCAAGAAGAGAAAATAAAAAGCTAAATTCTGGGGTGAGTAGTGTATTTGTCTTTCATCATCTGAGGAATGGTAGGAAATGGTTTAAGATAGAACTTAACTATGTGCCTAATGGGTAGCGATCAATCAGTCAAATAATTATTTTTAGTACTATAGACAAAGAGGTTGACGTTAATCTATTAAAGGAAATGATACTGTGCACAAGTCTTCTTATACACCCTATGTTATCAATAGAGTTGTCCTAGGTTTTTTTTTATAGTTTTCCTATTTCTAAGTTTCCCTTTTTGATGTTTTAATTATCTTCTGCATAGTGTTATTAGAGTTTAGGAAGGAGGAGAATCAGCAGCAAGGAAAATAATTTTCTGTTTCTTTTGTTAAAAGGTCTTTATATCCTGCGGATTTCTATTAGTGCTAACAAAAAAAATTACCTTAGGAAACAGAGAGAAGGAAAGATGGAGCGAGAGAGAGATTCAGTTGTGTTTAGTATTATGGCCCAGCTTTACACCAAAGAGTTATACAGTTTTCTCCTACTAATATTGAATTTCAAAGAAACTCTGATCCTAATGAACAAATTAACAAAAAATCATTAGAATCTGAACTCAGACTAGGGAAATTGAAATACTTCTTTCACTTGTCGGTCTGAACTACTCTGAAAAAAAGAAGAGAATTTGTTTTTTGATTACTTTCTGTATGGTTGATGTCAGCCAATTCTTCCTTCTGATTTTAATTGAAAGGTACATTCATGGTTGGTTCACCAAGTAAAATATTCGTTTGGCCTCAGGGATGTCTGATCGATGCTATCATCAGGTGTCTTTCTTAGATGACAAACTTTCTGAATTATTGTCATAGCTTCATCCCCTAAGACAGGCAGTTCAGATGACAGAGAAAGCATACCTATTTCCTGGCAGAGGGTAAGGGAAGGGGAACTAGTCCAAATTCCATGCCCTTGATTTAATTTGGAATACCTATACAACATATCTAGGTTGCCACTTTCTTAATAAATGCAAAATATACAGTAATTTTTTAGAGTACAGTTCTTTTTATCTGGCTGACTTTATACCCTCTTCATGTAGTTAAGATTTGGAAGACATGACATGTTTTAGAAATTATTGTGATAATTACTAAGGTAATTAAAATGAGTTATTTCCATTATCCAATTGTATGTAGCATACTGTTCTAAGAACAATTTATCATTCTTTGGCATCCAATTACACAGTGAAAAAAGGAGGAGAGGCTTCCAGTCAATTAAGCAAACAAGCTCAGTGTGTAATTTTTTTATGGCACCTTTTCCTGAGTCTGATTACAAAATCACAATGCGAGGAAGCTCAAATCTAATCAGAATTTAAAAAACCTGTCCTAGGGAGGTCAGAGAAGAATGCTCATATCTGGTTTAACTGTTTTTTGTAATAAAAAGATTTGTTCGGTTTTAGCATATTGAATGCATGCCTGTTTTTAATAATCACCATCGTTATTTTTATTGTTGGTAATCTACAAATGAGAGAGTAAGAATTAATATTGCTGGGCCAGAAACCAGTATAAGACTCGGACAACAAATATAGGGATGAGTTTACCAAGTGTAGAACACAAATGTTGAGAGCGTGCCTGTCACCTGAAATGAAATGCTTCAGGGATCCTAAATATGGGTTAAACAAAGTGATAACAGTGCAGGCAAAGGGACAAAGCAATTACACATTCATAGAACTGAATTTTCATGCTGCCCTATACTTTTTGTGTATTGTTGACAGAACCTGGTAAATATCTAGTTCTATAACTTGTCCAACTGGTTTATAGGAAACCCATCCAGTCTCTATGACAGTTGGTGTTCCTTAATGAATCTCAATTTCTACATTTGTTTTGGGTGCCTTGCAAAGGCCCATGCCTGTTTGTTTGTCCTGGGCAGGTTTGCACTGAGTCAGATGCCAGGATCAGCAGAGTGTTCAAATGCTTGCCAGGATTTCTTGGCCTGTGATCATGGCATGACTTCAGTATATCTCAGTAGGGCCCATTTTTATCAAGATTCACTCTTGAAGTACTATGCTAATTCTTTTATCAATCAATAATTAACAGGAATTTTTTTCATTTTTAGCCTAAGCAACATATTTTCCCCTTGATTAAGTAAAGAGCAGCCAAGGAGAGAAAATCATCTGCATAAGGATATTCTGCATAATCATCTTCAAAAAGGATATTCTATGTATACAAATTGTTTCCTCTGGTATACAATGTTTAATATTACTGACTGCGTTCCCTTAATGGACACATGAAAAATGGGTTGTAGCGCTAGCTTGCTTCCCTATATCCAAAGCCGCACATAGTTCTGTGCACATTGACTTGAAGTGGTGTTTCATGCAGTATGTAGAGAGTTTTTTAACCAGATGACTCCCTCACGTCTCTTTCAGATATTTCTAAAAGTAGCTATAGTTAAAACCATATACATTTTTAGTTTTTTAGGGACTAGCTGGTAAAGTTGTTACTGGATTTGCTGAAGCAATAATATTCTCATTTAAAAACTACTATAAAATAAAAATTAGGTAGTATTGATAATTGTACTTCTACCTTTTTTATACAGTAATACAGTTCTTTCCTGTATATGTTGCAAGAAGCAAGTTAATTAAAGTAATACATATTATATCTTGAATTATGTAAGTAAAATTCATGCTTAAAGGAGAAACAGTATTATAGATTCCACTGAAAACTTAAACACACCCAAATGATCATGATGAAATCATAATGGAGTCACAAGTACAACTTCGGCCCTTATTGTGGCTTGCATTGATATTTTTTTGAAAATAGAAATTCTCCTGCCAGAAGAAACCCATGAAATCACCTACTCCAAAACACTAGCTTTACAGGGACTACTGCGATCCATATGGATTCTGCAAATCAGTCAAGGTCACCTAGCTCGTCAGGAGCAGACTTAGAACCCAAACTCTGGCTCTCATTAGGGGATGGTCCGTGGGCTGGGGAGCCAGCCAGTTCTTATTTTGAAAGTGACCTAGGATGATTTCATTTCTTCATTCACAAAATAGGGATAAACGTTCTCTTATTTAGGTCATTGTACAGGTCTATTTAATGAGGTGGATTAGTTAGTGTCCAGTACGCTGCCTGGTCCACCCAGCAAGCCTGACTTCTCCTTGTCTTCAAGGCTGTTAGCACAATAACACACAAGTGAATGTTTCCCCCAGTAACCTTCCCGTGCTTCTCAGCTTGCTTTGCCAGCTCAGATTTTAAGCTGTATTTATAGGTCTCTATAAGTATAAGAACTTTAAGAATTTGATCTTTATAAAGCAATTATAAATTGTATAATTTTACTATTTGTGTTAATCTGAATTTATTTTTTCCAAATTCTAAAATACAACCTCCTGGTGATCTTCAAGAAGTAGCTTGTGAAGCTTATTTTGTATTTGGCATGAAAGTTAATATTATCCAAGGTTGTAACGTATTCCTCATGGTGTAGCTTAAAATTTCTTATGTGTTTTTTATTCCTTGGCTACGAATTACATAAAGGTGCAGGGATCACCAAGGTGAAATAAACTGAAGTTTTCTAAGTGCCGTGGTTGTAGTTTTTAAGTAAATAGATTTTTCAGACCAGTCAAAAGTGATGGGTGGGGGTTATAACAAAGCCTACTGGATAAATATCTTAGTATACAGGAAAAGGAAAGCTTTATGAAATACAAGTTAAACCACAAGGAGCACTGCCTATGTGCCAGACACTCTGCAGAGAAAACTGACTCTTTAGGGAATTAGGTTCTGTCACTCACATCCTACAACCAAGTGTGAGGTTGCACCAAGATTTAAAAAATTTAACATCTGACTCAAAAACCAATGCTCATTTCCCTTTACCAGGCAAGTCCCTCTTTGGGACTCCCTTGCTAAATGTAAATTCTATGTTTAATCTAAAGGATGAGGACCAAGAAGTTATCACGAAGTGTGGATTAAAATGGAAATATTGGTGTTGGCGGTGTGCTTGCAATCAGTGGCCCTCCGGATCTCAGCCTTCCAGTTTACGTGGCGTTCTCTCTGTGTCTCCACACATTGCCTTCCTCTGAGTGTGTCTGCGTCTCTTCACATAGCATTCCTTTTAATGAGGACAGCAGTTAGATTAGGGACCCACTTTACTCCAGTGTGGCTCATCTTATCTAATTATATCTACAATGACTGTGTTCCCAAATGAAGGCATACAGAGGGCGAAAATTTCAACATATCTATTTTTCAGGGCACACAATTCAATCTATACCAAGGTCTAAAGGGCAAAAGTGAGATGGTTTGCCAAAATTACTTGACAAAGTTAGCTCAGGGTCAAAGAAAACACTGATTGTTGGGAAGAAAACAAACAACCTTCCTGTCTGCATAATCTAGACTATAAGAGTCTGGATGACCAATCTGGGCAAGGCAGGGCAAGAAAAAGAAAGTGAGAAAGCAAAGGGAAAATGAGTAAAGAAAGGGGAGGGAAGAGAGAAGGAGAGAAGGCCCCCCCCCCCGAGAAAGATGACATAAACCACCTGCCTCATTTGCAAAGCATCTCAAATTCTCTTTGTTCTGCTATAGCTCTAAACTGAGCTTGACTACAGAGCTCCAATCTATTGGACTCTCTTCCCAATTATAGTTAGTTTATGAGTTTAATAATTACTCACATCTTATGTCCACTCAGTGAAGAGAAATGAGCCTTTAGAGTCCTTTTAAAAGTGGATGCTTCTGCTGCTTTAAACCTACAGGAGCTTTTAATTTGGACCATTTGTTTTTCAGTAAAGAGAATTGGTTCTGTGTTCCTGAGTAGAAACCACGGCTAGAAGTAACAATGTGCACCCTCCTGATGTGAATTAGCTCAGTAGGACATTAGCGAGCACATGATAGCTCGGCGCGGGGATGTTATTGTTTCTGCAACCTTGGAAATTAGAGATGAAAAATCCCTATTCAGCCATCCAGTACATCTTTCTGCCAAACCCAAATTAATGCTGGCACTTTTCTTTCCAGGACTTTGTATAGTTCATGTTTTTTAAAGCCTCAAGGTCATACAATCTCTGGGAAATCTGGTCTATCAATATTTTTTATGGTGATACAGTTAAAGGACAGGTTCAGTACAGTTCATCAAGGACCAGTGTACCAATGTATGTCAATTAGAACAATATAATCCCTTCCAGTTCTGTATTTTATATTATATTTTATCAGGATTTAAAAAAATATATGAACTACCTCAATTAGTTCTTTTTACGCTCTGTGAGATAGTCAAAGCAGTTTTTTAAAAATGTCTGTTTAACAGAAAAAATGAAGTTTGGACCATAAGTGATGGAGACAAGACTAAAACCCACATGGTCATTTATTTTCTCATCTGTACCTTTTCCCATTCATGTGGTTGACTCAGTGTTGTGTGAAGTGTTTCCAATTTCTCAATTTCAATACTGAATGCTAAATAGTCGCTCTAAGTATAAATTACATAAAAATTATATTTAAGAAGGTAATTAAATAAAGTCATGGAATGTGAGAAAGAAGAATCTATTATAATGAAGTGATGAAAATCCTGAGAGTCATTCTAAAATGCAAGGATTACTCAGTATATTTGAAAGGTATATTTGGAAGGGCTGCTTAAGTATGTGCCAGGGTTGAAAGACATATGTTCTGGGCAGAAGTCTGCAAAGATGGAGTGAAGGATGATAAGCATAGTTCACCACTCAGAGTCCAGCCACAAGCCTTATTCTTTTCTAACTGGCTTCTTTTCCATTTTATTCGTTAGATAACATTTGTCACATTACATTTATTTCCATGGTAATGAACTATGATATTGCAAACACTCACTAAATCAGTTTGGAGGGAGAGAAAGAATAGGAAACAAAGGACTTCTTGTTTATACAAAACTAGTGTGTTAATCACTAGTTCTGAGACACATTAAAGGAAAAAGAAAAAAATACTTTAAGGGGCGTCTAACAACCATAACTACTTTAAATAAATTGAGAGACTCATCATTCAACTTTTGTAGGTTTTATATGTGGTAAAGTCAGGTTGAGTACAGTCAGCTCTCAAATTCAATAAACTTAACAACTCTCAACACGTGCAAACATTATCTTTTCGATTCATTTGCATAATTTGGGAGAGAATAAAATCAATGTTATTTTTAAGTGGCTAAGGAGTAGAAAATATTTTAAAGATATTAAAAGCAATGTAAGGAAAAAGGTAAATCAATAACAATGATAAAACACCCCCCCATATCGCTGTCATTTCATAAAGGCTAACAAATAGCCACTTCTTCCTTAACTGGGGCAAATGTAATTCAGCCCCTGGTGTATTACCCGCCTATGTTTGGAAATATTTCAGAAGTTTACTTTTATATCTTGCTGCCTTCTATAGACCATCACATGAAAAGAAAAAAAAGTTTGTAAGCTCCATGTCAGATGATGAATGCCACATAGCTCTTACTTTCTTTTTGAGGAGTGGAATGTGTTCTGATCCACTGTCTGTTCCAATGAAAGGAGGAAGGCTGTTCAATCATATGTATCACTGAATTTGCAAAACAGGAAAGAATCTCAAAGCTCATGGATGCATCCATTCATGTATTCTATTTACTTGTGTATTTATATGACCAGTACTGACTCAATGCTTACCATATGTCAGGTGCTGGGCCAGCTGTTTACAGCTCAAATATTGTAAATGTTAATAAGGAGAGATAATAAAGTTAAGTCCTCTGTTGAGTCTTCTGAAGTCACCTAAAGTAATGCAAAGGCACCTTTCCTCCACAAACACAAGCACAACTACACACTAACCCACTGACATAATCATACTAGAGATGGGAGCTAGACTATGAACCCATTTTAGTAGCAATAAGTACCCCACAATGACACTGAGAAGATAAAGTACAGCCAGTGGTTCTAAGAATTTTGGAATCAACAATAAAGAAAGAACAAAAGTGAAATGACCAATATCAAGTTGCAGGCCATTTATGTTGCCAATGTAACATGAGGTTACCATCTCAAAACTATCATCTATTATCGCCTCTTCTTTAACAAAAGGACAAAAACTAACTTCTACCAAAAAGGACAAGCCACATCTCAGAATAAAGTTAGCCATTCATTTTTTATTTTTTCCACATTTATTTATTTTTAAATTGACGTATAAAATTGTATGTGTTTATTGTGCACAACATGATGATTTGTAGTATTTATACATTGTGGAACAGTTAAATCTAGTTAATTAGCCAATGTATTACTTGAAATAGTTACCACTTTTATGACGAGAACACTTAACATCTGCTCTTTTAACATATTCTAAGAATAAAATATACTGTCATTGCATATTTACCATTCTGTAAAACATATCTCTTAAAAATTATTCTTCCTATCTACCTATCAATATGTTTTATTTGACCAGTATTTCCCCTGCTCCTAGGCACCCCATAGTCTTGTAGTGACCATTCTACTCTCTAGTTCTATAAGATCAACATTTTTGAATCCCATATATAAGTGATATCACGTGGTATTTATCTTTATATATCTGACTTAATGTTCTTTAGATTCACTCATGCTATCACAAATGGCAGATTTCTTTCTTCTTCTTATGGCTAAATAGTATTCCATTATGTGGACATACCACATTCTTTCATCCATTTGTCCATTGATACACACTTAGGCTGCTCTCATATCTTGTCTATTAGGAATAGTGCTGCAATAAATGCAGAAGCACAGATATCTCTTTGACATACTGATCTAATTTCCTTTGGATATATACCCAGGAGTGGAATTGTTTGATCATATGGTAGTTCTATTTTTAATTTTCTGAGAAACCTCCATACTGTTTTCCATAAAGGCTATACTAACCCACCAACAGTTTGCAAGGGTTCCCTTTTCTCTACATCCTCACCAACACTTGCTATCTTTCATCTCTTTGATAAAAGCCATTCTAACAGAAATAAGTTAAAGTCTAATTGTGGTTCTGACTTGCATTTTCCTGATAATTAGTCATGTTGAATTTTTTTTTTTATGACTCTTGGTCATTTGTACATCTTCTTTTGAGAAATGTCTATTCATATTATTTGCCTATTTTTTTCTGTACTAAAACTTTATTATAAAATAATAAAGCAGAGCTCTGTGACAAAAAAATACACATTGGGTTTGCTTTAACTTCTTCTGAGAAAATCTTAACGTAAGCCACTTAAAGTAACATTCACATGCAACAGATTTCAACAAATTTATACAATATATATTGAGTGGGTTATTAGTTTGGATCCAACTATTTTAATATATTATGAACCAGTCAGCTGTCTGAGTTTTAAGTCTCAACTGAAATCTAATCACAGCAAAGCCACAGAATAATTGGAAGAATTATATGTTTCCATGATAATTAACACCAAGGATTCATGAGGGACAGGAGGGAAGATTCAAGGATTTTTTAAAAATCCCATTTTGTACTTGGCTTAGATATTGACTGGAATGGGATGTTGAAACTCACAAATTTTATTTTTTATTTGCTGTAATAACAAAATGATACCAAAAGAAAAAAATCAGAGTTGCTAGACACCTTTTTTCCTAAATGAAAACCTTTAACATAAGAAGACAAAAAAGTTCTTTTTCTAAAATGAATAGATGACATCAGTTTTAATTTTTAATGAAGTTACTAACCAGCCATCAGCATTTTTTCCAACTTGTGTATAGGAGGAAAATTGGGAGGGGGAGTGGGAGAGGGAAGTGGGGCTTCAGCAGAGAAAGTAGGTTTTAAGTAGGGAGAGAGCCAGCTTCTGCCCTGAAGTTATAGCTAGATCTTAACTGAGTAGCACATACACAGACCTGTTTCATACTGTAATTGAAGAGTAGCTGAATGAATGATCCTTTACTAAATCGGTACACAGTGTAAACTACAGCATTTCCTGTCTGCCAGAAAGGCGAAAGTTTCTATCTTTATAGGAAAATCTGATTCCCCCAACTCCTACAAAGTCTTCGCCCCAGAATGAAAATATCCAGGCCTTCTATCACATCAGTAAGTGGCCCAGCAGCTGACAACTATTTTATGAAATTATTTCATTTCCCTGAAGGGGTTTAATGGTTGATGATAGAGTAAAAGCATAAGTATGTCTGAGCTCATAAAGGGTCCCTTTAGTAGTTTCCTACTGTCATCCACAATCACAGTTGGTCCTTCTAGTCTCAGAGCTCTGCGCAGGGTAGGTGCTGGGGCAAGGCCCTTGGGTGTTTACAGTTGTGTAATTCACCCAGCTTTTCTGATAGCATGTGTGTTTTGTGTGTGGCTAAACTTCTCCAGCAAATGTAAGCCCTTCAGTTCCTCCAGTGGTCTAAAGACCCTAAGAGAGCTTGAAAACATTACCTACTTATTACATGGTTCTTTCTAGAGTATGCTTCTTCTCTGACCTCCCAAAATCAGTAGGCTAAGAAGGAAATGGAAGTAGGGACTCCCCACCAACCCAGGGAATTAAGACTTCCAACTATCTGTTCACAGGCAGAATCCAGACTCATTCAGTACCCTCTGATACCTCTTAGGTATTTTACAGGTATGTTTGGTCTCCAGGAACTTTATCTGGCTAGAGAGGAGCAAGGTTCTTTGCCTAAGTCTCTATGCCTTGGATAAGACAAAATTTAAAACCTCCATGAGTAAGAGAGGGACCTCAGTTTTGGAAGAAAGTGGTTTAAGACTCCTACCTATTTCAAAAAGAGGGTCAGAAGCCAAGCCAAAGCTAAGTAGAAAGCCAAAGCTAAGCCACTGTCTTCACCCAACACTTCCTCTTGCCTCATAAACAAAAGATGATGCAAAGTCAGGCCCCAAGAGGAAGCAGCAGAAATTATCCACACACCATCCCTTCATGCAGCCTGGGATTTCTCAGCAGTTTAGAAGCAAGATGCTTGTTGGCTCCCAGGATCAGGTCAAAGACCAAGAGCTTCCAATCCCAGCACTTAACAACTTTGAAGTTTTCTGACAGCATTTATCTTTCATTTATCACCAGAGTTAAATTTACTGGTCAAATTCTATACTAAGGACCACTATTGGTCTAGTAAACTGACATATTTTGTCCAAAGAACAAATAGATTTAGACAGTGTAGCAAGAAACTGTAGCAATGGCAGGTTAGAGCATAGAAAGCCAGACAGACCAGAAATGCAAATCCAAATGTGCTGGAGAGGAAGAGAATCATTTCTAACGGGACTTTCAGCTGAGGAAACACGCAGGCCAGCGTCTCCAGGGGTGGGTGGTACAGGAGGAAGGGTAAGACCATCTAGGTTCTCAGAGGAAGAGAGGAAAACCTGGTAGAAGTTCCAGAAAGTCTTCCGTTCACCAATTATCATCATCACCCCAAGATTACTGAAACAAGGACTCCCCACGCGATTCATAGCAGTTCCCAGTGGCCTCAGGGGAGTGGCATGCACAGGGGTAACACGGTATCTTTGATATCTTTGCTTATACTGACCTTGGGAACACCGCAAAATTTCTTCTGTTACCTTGCCCCCTCTGCAAGGTGGCGCAGACAGCCCAGGCTTTGTCCCCCTGTAAGGCAGTGAAGCAGCAGGTGTGAACCCTCAGGACCCGAACACATGCACAGCTCGGGTCACGTACTGCCGGCAGATGGGACACTCGTTCACGCGTTTGCCACATTTGGTACAGGTCACCATGTAGCCACACTCCAGCAGGACACAGTCCATGGGCTGTCCTCCAGGCTGGACCGCGCTGCTCCTCTGTTTTGGTCTTCAACACCGCTCACAGATGCTGGAGTCCTTTCAGGCTCTCATACAGCCACTGCGCCCCTCCATCCGCTCCCGCTTCTCACAGCCGCTTCGCCCCCTCCATCCGCTCCCGCTTCTCACAGCCGCTTCGCCCCTCCATCGGCTCCGGCTTCTCACAGCCACTGCGCCCCTCCATCCACTCCCGCTTCTCACAGCCGCTTCGCCCGCTCCATCGGCTCCGGCTTCTCACAGCCACTGCGCCCCTCCATCCGCTCCCACTTCTCACAGCAGCCCTTGTAGCTGACAACATTGCGAGCCAGGATTTTCTTCAGCTGCCCCACGGTCAGACCTTCCACTTGGCCCGGTGGGTCAGGTCAGACCGAGAGGCCCTCCGGCCCGGGATGCAGCTGTCCTCTGAATCGATGGCCTGCTTATGCTCCTGAGCCCGGGCTGAGGGACAGAGGTGGCTTGTGTAGATGAAGAGGCACCGTGCTGGTGTGAAGCTGCCTCAGGAAGGTATGCTGCGCGGGGACGTCTGGGGACAAGGTGGGGGCGTAAGACTTGTCCTCCCAGGAGATTACAGGCTGATGGCCAGTCACCCAGAACACCAGCTCTTCTTTCTCCTGGCCCGTTTCAGTAGAGATGTCACCGAGGCTGAGATGGTGGTCCCTCAGGTCCTTCAGCTTCATCTCCATGAGCTCCTCCCACTGACAGGCTGGGGCTCGAACCGTGGGCAGAGAAGGCAGAGGTGGGCCCATTCCCTTCTTGGCTCCGACAGGATATGCAGAAATTCTTTTTCCTGGCCGTGTTTGCAAAATGGGCCCCACAGGCCTTGCAGCTTAGTATGGAGCCTGCTGGGGAAGGGAAAGCTCTGTACCCAGGGTTGGAATAGTCTGCGTCCTGGCTCCCTGGGGTGGTGGGCCCTCGGCAGGCTGTCCATCTAGGCAGAACCTGTTGCAGCAGGTTGCCCATATGATAAAACGTGGTTTTGCCTATTTCAAAACATTGTCCAGGCAGAAAGCAAGCTGCCTTTAGTTCCTGAAGCTACAGTTGTTTCATTTGCCCATCTTTAAACTGGATTATGTGTTTTCTCGGTCTTGAGTTGTCTGAGTTTTAAATAATCACCCCTTGTCAGATACATGGTGTGGAAATACTTTTTCTCAGTCTGAGGTTTTTAAAGCCAGCCATTTACGTTGAATGTTTAGCTACATTAAAAACATACCTCATTGTTTTTGTTTTTTTTTTTCCTTTTTTCCCTTTATGAACACTTTTCTGATTTTACTTTGTAAAGACTCTACAAGCACTGGCACCTGTTTGTAAACCACAATCTGGGAAACAGTGGTAGAGAAGGACAGAGCGGCAGCTTCGTGACCAGCCACAAGTATTTAGTCATTAGCATTTATAAATGTCAGACCTTGGCCAACTTGCTTTCATGTTGCCCAGGTGTAAAATTGGAAGTTTAAAGGAATTTGTAAAGATTTAAATATATACCTCATATATTTTTTATAAGTACATTATAGGAGACACTAAGCTGATAGTTCTGTTAAGAACTGGAAGGATCTGAAAGTTCACCCTACTTTCAAGCTAACAAATTAGTCTTCCACACTTCCACAGATGCTGGTGGAGACATGAACGCTTGGATCAGACACAAAGGACAGTTTAGTACCCACAGCCAGAGCAGTAGAGTGTAACAGCATTTATGTCAGTTGCTTAATCCTAATTCCAACAAAATGATGCCACAAGGCCCGGGAGACTCTTGAAAAACAAAGTACGGGGCGGTGCCTGTGGCTCATCTAGTAGGGGGCCAGCCCCATATTCCGAAGGTGGTGGGTTCAAGCCTGACCTCGGCTGAACTGCAAAACAGAAAAATAGCCGAGCGTTGTGGCGGGTGCCTGTAGTCCCAGCTACTCGGGAGGCTGAGGCAAAAGAATCGCCTAAGCCCAGGAGTTGGAGGTTGCTGTGAGCTGTGTGATGCCGTGGCACTCTACTGAGGGCGATAAAGTGAGACTCTGTCTCTACAAAAAAAAAAAAGAAAAACAAAGTACACTGCCTTCAAAGAGGAACCCTGAGTTTAGGAACCAGACCTTTAATGGACAGTAAGACTATCTGACATTTGCCATGATATCAGATATTAACCTTATTATACTGGGCAATAAACAAACTTGCCCTTTGCCAAAGAGGGAGACGCTGTGTTTACCTTTCAAAGGCGTTTCCTACAGAAACGTCCTGGGAAAGTTAGTCCAGAACAAAGGCCATTAATGGGACTGCTTCTAAGATGTGCAAGACACTAGCAGTTCACACAGAACGGACGCCCAGTCCTCCCTAGTTGTAGAAACCATATTCAATTGATTGTCTTTCTTCTCTTCTGCACACTTAAATTCCCCCCCTTAACCAGATATTTTTCAAAAATATTTAGAAATTCTTTAATATCTCCCTTCTTAAAAAAAAAAAGGAAAACTAACAAACTTCTCCCTACTTTCCATCTTTTTGTCACAGCTATAGTCTTCTACACACCCTAATTTTTTTCTTGTTTTTTTTTTTAATTTCAGAATATTATAGAAATTTCTCTTTGTTCCCTAATTATTCACAATCAATTTACTCCTTTTCATTATATGATGTGACGTAAATACCGTACAAGTACACCAATCACTTGTGTACAGTTTAAGAAGTGTAACCTCTACACAGGTCTAGAGACAGAACAACATTGATATCTCTGTGACCCAGTAATTCTAGTCCCAGATATATAACCTAGCAGTAAATAAACTTGAGCACATGTATAAAAATGTTTAAGAGTAGCTGGGCATTGTGGCAGGTGCCTGTAGTTTCAGCTACTTGGGAGGCAGAGGCAGGAGAATTGCTTGAGCCCAGGAGTTGGAGGTTGCTGTGAGCTGTGATGCCATGGCACTAGACTGAGGGTAACAGTTTAAGGCTCTGTCTCAAAAAAAAAAAAAAATGTTTAAGAGCAACAATTACTTAATTGTATCGAAGTGAAACAACTGTCCTCAGAAGAATAAGAGTGTGCATTATGCCCCTTTATAATCCTCCCTTTCAAAACTCATTCTCTCTCCTACTAGCATCTAATATCCTTATTTATATGATAATAATATCATTACTATTCTCTACATACTATGAACGTACTTTAACATTTTCTTTTTTTTTATTTTATGAAAAAAAGAAGCATACTTTGTACTCTTTTGTGTCTGCTTCTTTCACTCAACATAATGTTTATGAGATTTATTTACATTCGGGAGTCTAGTTGAAGTTTATTACTATAGTTTATTTCCTCTCATTCTGCATATTCTGTGTCTTCTACAGTTTATGTATTCATTGTTTTTAGTGATTGTTCATATTTCTGTACTATTAGGCAATATTTCTATAAACATTCTTATAAATATGTCTACTATATATGCTCCAGGTTATGTACCAGAAATGAATTGATGCATTTCAATGTCTATGTCTCTTTGATGACAGTAGATAATGCCAACTGTTTTCCAAAGTGGTTGTGTCAATACTCACACTTATCAGCAGAGTATTAGAGTTTCTGTTTCATCGTATTTTATTTTATTAAAATATTAACATAAATATAAAAGAAACACTTAATTGTTCTTACCATGTGCCAGGCAATAGTCTAAGAATATTGATTTAAACTTCATAATAATGTAATTAAGGTTAGACACTACTGTTATTCCCACTTTCCTGATAAAGAAATGGAGGCCCAGAGGTGAAGTGACTTAGCCCAGGCCGTACATTGGCAGAGAGCTCAGCCCAAGAAATTTGATTCCTAATCATTCTACTCTGATTCCCTTCTCTTCCACCATCACATTTGTTATGTTCATAGTTTTTAATTTTTGCCAACATAGTAGTTGAGTAATGGTATCTGAGGATGATTTTAATTTGGATTTTTCTCAATATAGATGAGATTGTGCAGCTTTTATTGGGCATTTGAATATTCCCTTTGGAGGATTTCAGGTTCAACTCTTTCTAGCCCAAGTTTCTAGAAATTCTTTCTATATTTTGGATATAAACCTTTTTATAAACCTTTTTCATACACACACACACACATTAGTATCTCACTTCATTATGTATATAACATATATTATATATGTGTAAATGTCTTTTTCTCATTAAATTATTATCTCTTAATAAATTGAAAGCTTTAATTTTAATTTAGTTTAATATAATCATTTCCTGTTTTTCTTTTTTTCTTAGACAGAATCTTGCTCTGACATTCAGGGTAGAATGCTGTGGCATCATAGCTCACAACAACCTCAAACTCTTGGGTTCAAGAGATCCATGGAGGAATACTGGAATGTGCCTCCACACCCAGGTAGTTTTTCTATTTTTAGTAGAGATGGAGTATTGCTCTTGCTCAGGCTGCTTCAAACTCTTAAGCTCAAGCAGTCCACCTGCCTCAGCCTCCCACAGTGCTAGGATTACAGATGTGAGCCACGGCACCAGGCCCTCCTCTGTGGTTTTGCTTTTCATGTCTTTGTAGAAAATATATCTACTCAAAGGTGCATATTTACATAATCTCACATTGTACACACACACACACACACACACACACACATATATTTAAGGTAGCCATGCCTGCCTTGTCTTTAGTGATTAAGTACCACCACTTGGCCCCTGACTCTCCAGAATCCAATTATCTCCACTGCATTTAAGGATCCCAATTCGGTGTGAGCAGCTTTCACTGTAATTTCTGACTTTCAGAGAAGAGCAACCACAGAGCTCTTTAAAGATGTAGGGCTCCCCTCAAATTTATTCTTCACATGTAGAAAGATGTGTGCTTCTGGAGTCAGTGATCACATCCGGCATAAGTCCATCCTAACATTTCAATTTTCCTAAGCCGTACTCTAGAGTATCCTAAGGAAGTTCTGGCTTTTGAATTCCATTTAGTGTAGACAACTTTTGGTCTGCGTTTCAGCCCAACATTCAGCCTGTTATGGGCTTTTTCAACCCATCAGGCTACCACATTGAATCTACATTTATGTCTGCTTAGTGCACCCATTTTAATAAATTCTACCTGGTTCAACTTTATGCTTCTTCCTCCATTTTTCCACACTTATTATCCACATTTCTGTGTATATAAAATAGAAAAATCAAGTAGTTCTTTTGAAGTATAGCACACTTTGTACCTTACCTTTGGGGACCTGCTAAGACTTATGTCTATATATAGGTCTAGGTCTAGAACAGAAGACAGGTGGCAAAGGTGGCTCCTTAAGATCATCAGAGTCTCCTGCATGGCAGATATTTTGGGGGAGGCCATTACAGGTTCTTTGGGTTAACCTCCCCAGACGGCAATATAGAGTGCTGCTCTTGTCTTCAAAGAAGATGCATTACACTCTGGGAGGCCAAGGTGGGTAGATAGCCTGAGCTCACCAGTTGGAGACCAGCCTGAGAAAGAGTTGAAACCTCATTTCTAAAAATAGCTGCATGTTTTGGCAGGTGTCTGTAGTCCCAGCTACTTGGAAGGCTGAGGAAAGAAGATCTCTTGAGCCTAGGAGTTTGAAGTTGCTGTGAACTCTACCAAGGGCGACAGAGCAAGACTGTCTCAAAACAAAACAAAACAAAGAAGATGCATTGGAATGTAGGGGTCCAACGTCCCCAGTTTAATTAGGATCCATCCATATGTACCTATTCCAACTTTTAGGATCCTAATCCTTCATAGTTAATATCCTCACTTTAACAGCAGAACTCTGTGAGTTTGGGAATTCAATTTATGTTATAATTCAGTGACTCACAGAATGAGAGTCTGGTGTTTTATTTGTTTTTAAAGAAATCTCAGCTCTGCAGCTGTAGAGATAAGATTTTATTTTGGGGCAGATGTAGAAACTTTCAAATCATTTATGCAACCCTAGAGCTGGAAATTTGTGAGCACTTACGCTCACACTCTTCTTTTACCATTTTTCTTTCAAGTGCAATTAGGAAGAACCAGCCAATCCAATGGTGGTATTTTGCTCATTCCTGTTCCTCATTATTCCCACTATCAGTGCCCTCTTTACTACTGGCAGTAGATTCATTAGTGCCTTTAAAATGAGTCATATTAGACAACCAATACCAGGAACCCCAGAACCGATTCAGAAAACTCATCCCTGAGATTCTATTCCTCTAGAACCACTCTCAGTACCAAAATGTGTAACAAACAGAGTTCTTCAGGGAAACAGAACTAACATAATATACATATGTGTATAGAGAATTATTTTAAGAAATTGGCTTATGTCATTGCAGGGGCCGGTAAGTCTGATCTGTATAGCAGGCCAATAGGCTGGAAATTCAGATAAAATGTTGTGTTGCAGTCTTGAGTCTGAAATCTATAGGACATATTGCAGGTTGGAAACTAGGACAGGGTTTCTATTACACTTTTGAAACAGAATTCCTTCTCTGGCAAACCTTGATCATCTGTTCTTAGGCCTTCAATTAATTGACTGAGGCTCACCTGCAACATCAAGGGCAATATCTTTTACATAAAGTCAATTGATTCTGGGTGTTAATCACACACATCTACAAAACAGTTTCACAGCACTTTTTTTTTTTCCTTTGAGACAGGGTCTTGTGCTGTTGTCCGGGCTAGGGTCACAGATCACTGCAGACTCAAACTCTAGAACTCAACCAATCCTCTTGCCTCGGTCTCCTCAGAAGCTGGGACTACAGGTGTGTGCTACCATGCTTCAGCTGATTTTTATACTTTTTATAGAGATGGACATCTTGCTATGTTTCTTGGACTAGTCTCACACTCCTGGCCTCATGAGATCCTCCTTTCTCAGCCTGCCAAAGTGCTAAGATTAAAGGTATGAGCTACTGCACCTGGGGTCACAGGATGCTCTAAACTGGTATTTGACCAAACAACAAAGCACCATAGACTAGCCAAGTTAACATGTAAAATTAATCTTCAAAAACCATATGTATAATTAATATTGATTTATGATGGATTAGAAATGTCAACAAAAAGTGTTTGGAGAATAATATAATATACTATATATATCTAATTAAGGTAGCAATGCCTTCCTTATTACTGTTATTTATTTATTATATATTTATTATTACATATTATTTGTTATTATTAATTATTATTATTCTGTCATTAGAATAATCTGATTCACAGAGACCTATAGCAATGGCAGACTGATTGTTGGTATACCTACAAGTGGTTAAAGGGGCAGTCTACTAGGCTTACTTGATCTGTATAAGCAGAAAGGTTCTAGGCCAAATGAAAAGATGTCTAACTTAAATCACCAAAAAACTATATCCCATCAATAAATTATTATACATATTTGAGCCAATTTACAGACCCACAATCCATTGAATGAAGGGGATACTGGGTCTCTTTAAGGAAGGATCCCACTATAGTGAACTTTTATACCATTAATCTACCATTGCTACCACATCACTGTTCAACTCACTTATTTGGCTTTGCACGAACCAGATGGATCTTGGAGAGTAACAGTGGATCATTGTAAACTTAACCAGATGGATATTGGAGAATGATAGTGGATGACAGTAAACTTAACCAGAAGGTTACTCCAACTGCAGCTGTTGTTTCAGATATGATTTTGTTGACAGAGCAAATTAACATATTTCCTGAAACTTGATATGTAGCCATTGATCACCTGGCAAATACTTTTTTCTCCATACCTTTTAGTAAAGAACTCTAGAAGCAGTTTTCTTTCAGCCAGCAAGACTAGAAATACACTTTCACTCTTGTATATTAGGGGATTATCAATTCTTAAGCCTAATGCTGTAATTTAGCCTACAGGAAAACTGAAAATCTTTCTCTTCTACAAGATATCATGTTGGTCCATTACATTGATGACATTATGCTGATTAGAGCTAGTGAGCAAGAAGTAGTAACTACTCTAGATTTATTAATGAGACATTTATTTGTCAGCAGGTAGGAGATAAATCTGACAAAAATTCAGAGGATTTCTATCTTAGTGAAATTTCTACAGGTCCAGTGGTGTGGGGCAGGTCAAGTTAGCCTCTTTTAATAATGACAAGATGAAAGATAAGTTATTGCACCTGGCCCCTTATACAACCAAAAAGAAAAAAAAAATACATTCACAATGCCTAGTGGGCCTCTTTGAATTTTGGAGACAACACATTGCTCATTGTGGTGTGCCACTCCAGCCCATTTTCTGAGTGATCTAAAAAACTGCTAGTTTTCAATGGCGATTGGAACAAGTGCAGTTTCTGCAACAAGTCCAGGCTGCCACAGAAACTGCTCTGCCACTTGGGCCACATGATCCAATAGATCTAATGGTGCCTGAAGTGGCAGATAAAGATGCTGTTTGGAGCCTTTTCCAAGCCCTTGCAGATGAACCATAGTACAGACTGTTAGGATATGGGGGCAGAACAAATCCTGCTATTCTCTGTAAATCACTACTCTTCTCTCTCTCTTTTTTTTTTTTTTTTCTGGCTGGGCATTTTTGTTTTAATTGTTTTTTATTAAATCATAACTTTGTACATTGATGCATTTATGGGGTTCAGGATACTGCTTCAATATACAATGTGAAATGCTTACATTGAACTAAGTGACACATCCATCACAATTTTACTCATTTCTTAATAGTTTTGAAATGTACCATTGCATCTTGCAAATTAGTTGAGGTCCCCCCCACTTTCCCTCCCTCCTCCTATATCCTCCCTCCCCTCCCCTCTCTCTCCTCTTCCCTTCTACTCTTCTCTTGAGAAACAGCTTTTGGCCTACTACTGGTTCCCAGAAGCTGAATGTTTAACTACAGGCCACCAAGTTACCCTGAAATCTGAGCTGCCCAGCACTACTGGGTTATGTATAACCCCTCAGGCAATGGAGCTTGGCTAGCACAACAGCATTCCATCATCAACTGGAAGTGGAATGAATACACAAGACTGGGCTTGAGTAGGCCCCAAAAGGCACAAAAAATTTACACACGAAGTGACACAAATGCCAATAGTGTTACCTTGTCTCACCCCTCTCACTCAGTCTGAAACCAGAGCCTCATGGGCTTTTCCTACAATCAGTTGACCGAGAAAGAGAAAACAGCCTTGGTTTACAGGTAGTTCTGCACAACCTGAAAGCAGACAGCTGCAGTACCACAGCCACTTTCTAGGACATTTCTGGACATTGGTGAAGGGAAAAACTTTCCCTGGGAAGAACTCTTGGGCAGTGTGTCTGGTGTATTTTGCTTGGAAGAAGAAATGACTCTAAGTGCAATTAAATATGATTCATGGACTGTAGTTGATGGTTTGGCTGGATAGTCAGAAACTAAGAAATGTGATTGGAAAATTGATGACAGAGATAATATTGAAGTGATTGGTGGACTGACCTTCGTGAATGGGAGAAAAATATGAATACATTTAATGTCCTATGGGAATGTCCACCAAAAGTGACCCCAGGAAAGAAAGATTTTAATAATCAAGTAGATCAGATGACCAATTCTATGGATAACTTCCTTCTCTTTCTTCAGAAACACCATAATTTCTTCAAATACTGCTTATATTCCATTTTCTCCTCTTCTTCAGGAACTACAGTAAGATGTATACAAGGCTTTCCCCACTCTATTCTTCCTATCTCTTAACCTCACTGCTCTATTTTTTTCTTTTAAATTTTCATTCCTTTTTCACCATTCTAAATTGTAATTTTCTCTAACTTACCCTCAAATACACTAATGATTATTTTCTCTGTTTTGTAGAACATGTTGCCTTACCTAGCTATTGAGTTTTTCTTTTCAGTTGATGTATTTTTTCAGATATTTTCATTTTTTAAAGTTCTTTACACTCTTTTCCAAATTTTCTGTGTTATTATATTTTTATCTCTCACATATAGCTTCAAGTTTCTCTTTTGTTACTTTTATGCACAGTCAATATCATGTTTATAAAACATCCAATATCTAATAAGGGCAGTATTTGTAGTCTTCCTTTATTTCTTATTGTTGTTTGTTGCTATGACTATTTCTTTGTATGCTTGCTTATCTTTGTGTGTAAGTTTCTCCTTGTTCTTGAAAAAATTCTTTATGAAGCTTAAGATCTGTGTATCTTCTTCTAGAAATGACTTGCATTTGTTTCTCTCAGGGATTTAGAAGCACTATTAGTTCAATACTACTTTAAATTTACAGCTTACCATTTCTTGGTGCAGTTTGATGATAAAAAATAATAGCTTCAAGTACAGCAGCCATGTTATAATATCTCAAGAGAGTTTTCTTAATGTACATTCTTTCTAATCTGCTTAGTGCCAATGTAAATTTGGCAAGTCATGAGATTTAGTGGAGAAGAGGTAGGCTTATTTTTAATTCCTTCTTATTCTGAAAGTGTAGCCTTTTGGGACTCAAACTTACATGAAAATTTAGCCTATCAGTGTGCCACTTTTAAAGTGAGTTATTTCTTATTAGATCTTCTCACTTCGGCCAGCCCTTAGCTAGGATTTCTGCCCTCCTGCTCCACAAGTTCATCAAAATCATAGTTCAGTTTTAAAGTTCTATCTTAATCTATTTGGATTGATATAACAATGTGCCTTAGACTAGATGGTTTGTGAATGACAGAAAATTATTTGTCATAATTGTGGTGGCTAAGAAGTCCAGGATCAAGGCACTGGCAGATTCAATGTTTGATGAGGGCCAACTTCCTGACTCATAAAATAGGTATCTTTTTGTTGTCTCCTACATGGTGGAAAGGACTTGGGATCTCTCTGGGGTCTCTATCATATGGGTCACAATGAACATTTTGAGACAGACTGTGTTATGGCCTATTGTTTCACTTCCGAAAAACACAGTCAACAGCATCCTTTCTGATTCACCCATGCAAGTTTCACTTTGTTTGGTTTCTCAGTGTTGCTGGGAGAACTTTGTTTCCATCTGCATGGATTTTACATTTATTGACTTTTGTATATCTCAAAACTTTCATGACACATAATAGCCCTGACTATATTCATGAGAGCTCTACTCTCATGATGTAACCACCTCTCAAAGGCCCCATCTAATACCATTGCATTGGACATTAGGTTTCAACATGTGAACTTTGGATAGAAACAAACATTATAGGATTATGGGCTTCTGGGCCAAAGCAGGCTTTGAATGCTCTGCTCACCTCTCGGGGTTTTTTTTTTTTTCATATATTTTAAACTTTCCTATATTATAAGCTTTTCAATAAGCTTATAATATAAAAAATAATATAAGAAATAATAAAATATAAGAAAATATTTTATCTAGCATTTTTCCTTATGTTTGGTCTGATATGTGTGAGTGTGCATGTGTGTAGGTATTAATAGTTTAGCCTACCATGACTAAACAATGGAAATCTTGTCTTCTTTTAATCATATTGAGTTTAGGGAAAGTTAAAACTTTTTATGTACAATGAAGAGTTGACAATTGCATGCAGCTAAGCTGTAATTGTGTATATAGACTTAGGATGCACTTCTAGTAATTTTTTTTTAAATGGCTTTTGGGGAATTTTAAATAATAACTATAGTTATTATTGAAAACGGAAGATAATCTAAAATTTTCAATATGAGATTAAAAATCAATAATTTTTAGTATATTCTATTATGATGTTGAAATCATAAATAAAAGTTTAGATAGATCTTTAAAACCACAAGGCATTGTACACCCTACCTAAAAATGAATTTAAAATCTGAGTGGTGAATTGTCATTCTGATGAATGAGTATTATTATTACCTCAAAACAGAAAAAGTATCCACTTTAAATGATGTCTGCAAGGAAGTCTGTATTAATTAAATTTCTTACTCTGAGTTGAATAATTTAATTTAGAACATGGCCACTTCACACATATTATAGTATTGCTGCCTATAACTTTCAGAAAGAAGCTTTATATAGAACAGGTCTGACTTTTATTACAATTTTGCTTTTAATTCATTTGTACATATATATAATGTGACAAAGAGCTACAAATGAGCTAGTAAAATAATTCAAGTAATTTCAACTCAAGGGGAAAAGACTAAGGAAATAAGTGCTTATTTGAGAGAAAGAGGTGGCTGAAGGAAGGACAGCATTCACCTGGGAAGAGGTATTAGCAGTGGATTGTTTTTTCTTCTAATGGACTATATTCAAACCTGTTCTTGTTTGAAAACACTTGGGAGCTTTAAAATGTACTGCTGCCTTAGCCGTATCCTAAGGCTAAGGTTTGATTGGACTGAGATATGACCTGGACATTAGGAATTCTAAAAATTTTCCATGCGATTCTATTAGACAGCAAATAATTCGCTATAAATTTGCCTTAGGAAAGAAATTCCTATAGTAGAAAGACTCAATTTATTAAACTTTAATATTCTGGCACTCAGACATGTCATGAAGAAGAGAATATAAGAAAAGGGAGGGATGGGCAAGATGGTGGCCTAGAAGCAGCCTTCACTGCAGCTCTCAAGTTGAGGATGAAAGTTACAGGTAGATGCTGACCAACAGATGGACCTTCATGGAAAGAGCACTGTGAATCACCAGAGAAGTGATGGAAGACATTCAGAATGAAGGCAAAGGTGACAAGATGATAAACTGAGCAAGATCAGAAGGGACCTGGGGAAGGCATCAACATGTGGTGAAAAATGGGAGAACAGAACCTTGGGGTACTACACTCCTTCCCACCCCACAGGTACTGTGGCCTAAGCTGCAAAATGACCCCTAACACCACTGCAGACCTCTGGACCAACTGCAGAGCCACTTAGCATCTGTACAGTGACATTGTACCTGAGAGCAGGCACAGTAGGGATCTGGTAGGTCCCATCTTGGGTTGCTGCAAAAGATGCCCTTCTCAGCTCTCAGGTCTAGAGCACCAGGATTATTTAGGGCTTGGCTTTGCTGCAGCCACCTCATCTTCACCCTGCCAATAGCCAGCCAAGGAGGAAGCAGGGACACTCTTATGTGCCCAGTGACTTGGAACCTAACACCCATCTCCCCATGGGGGATCTGAGCAAAATGGGTGCCACAGAAGCCACCTGAGAAGCCTTGAGGCAGTGACTGTGTCTGCAGGATCTGGCCAGGGACAGAACCCAGCCCTCCTCTCTGCAATCCCTAGGCTGCCACCTGGCTCTGCAGCTACACTCATGCCTTGCCCAGCGGCCCTGGCTCTACAGTTCTCCTATTGTCTCTGGGCCTGAACTATGTCTCTGAAACTCTGGCACCAACACCAGGTCCTGTAGTTGTTCCCATGTAGCTCCAGGGCCATTCAAGCACCTGTGCCCTAACCTTGAGGCTCTAATGCCACTGCTGGGCCATGTGGCCTAGCCTCTGAGTCTCTAGGGATACTTGTCAGGACCCACAGCTCCATCTCTGAGGCTCTAGCACTGCACTGGGCCCCATGGCTCTAATTCCAAGGCTGTCCCACAACTATTGGGTCTCCCAACCCACACCCAAGTCTTCAGTGCCACCGCTGAGCCCAAGACCCTGTTACCATGGTTCTAGCACTAACATTGGTCACCATGGCTCCACTCTGGAGGCACTAGGCACCCTGGATTCTCATCAGCATCAGCATGTGATGAGCCAGACAGATTCAACTCCGAGGTTCCTGCACTGTTGTCAGACTTTGTGACTGTGTTCCAATGCCACTAACGGCACCATGATCCATCCTCTGAGGCTCCTCTGCTGCCAGCAGGACCTGCAGTCCCATCCTGAAGGTTGCTGCCAGCTTCCTGGCAGGATTATCCCTGAGGTCCAATGTTCCACCATTGACCTACTAGCCTCAAGCCACCACTGCACCTGGACCTGGTTGTAGGAAATTCTCTCAGACTTGATAACCATGACCACAGCCTAGATAGCCTTACACAGCTACCACTGCCAGCAGCACAGGGAGACCCAGGAAGAATAATTACCTACAATGCCAACCTCCATGGAGAGAGACTTGGCTAGCTGCCCATCTGAGCTTCCAATAGCAGCCTGGAGAACAATCTACCACTCTATTCAAATATAGTCCAGCATTGGCTTGGATTATAATAATCACAGGGGAATGGGACAACACAGAACTGCCACATCAGTGCATCTGGTCCTCCCTACTGGGTCAAGCTTCCAGAGTATGTCACAGAAGTGCCACCCAGGGACTTCTTCTCATTAAGTGAGGGAGTACCCAGTGAAAATCAACAGGTGCATTGAAAACCTATCTGCCCTAAACTGAGAGAGTACGTTTCAGATGAGAAGAAACCAGAAAATGAACCCCAGACACATGAAGAAACAACCTGTTTGGATGCCCCAAAGAATCACAAAGGATCTACAGCAAAGGATCCCAACAAAAAAACTGATGAAATGTCAGAAGTGACATTTAGAATACAAACGGCAAATTAGATGAATAGGATTAAGAGAAAGTGGAAAATCAACACAAAGAAACAAAAGAAAAAATTTTTTTTCAGGACATCAATGAAAAAAATAAAAAATTTTCTGAAGAGCTACACAACATAAGAAAGGTTATGACAAACTTAAAAAAATTAAAAACTATTTAGGGAATTTCAAAATATAGCAGAAAGTTTCACCAACAGACCAGACCAAGCAGAGGAAAGAATCTCAAAGCGTTAAGACAAGGCTGTTTAACTAACCCAGTCAGTCAAAGATGCAGAAAAAATAATAAAAGAATAATGAACAATCACTCAGAGAAATATGGTACTATGTGACGTGACCCAATACACAAATTATAGGTATCTCTGAGGGAGAAAAAGCAAAAAGCAAGGAATACTTATTGAAGCGAATTTTTGAGGAAAACTTCCCTGGTCTTGTTAGAGTTTCAGTGATCTGGATAAAAGATGGTCATAAGACACCAGGAAGATTCATAACAAATGGGCTATCTCCAAGACACATACTCATTAACCTGGTCAAAGTAAAAATGAGGGAGAGATTCTATAAGCTTCAAGATAAAAGCAATAACTACCTTACAAAGAAACACTCATCAGGTTAACTGCAGACTTCTCTGTGGAGGGTTTATAAGCCAGAGGGATTGGGGCACCATTTTAAATCTTCTTGAACAGCACAACTTCCAGCCAAGAATTGCATACACAGCAAAACTAAGTTGCATAAATAGTGGAGGAAAAAAAAAGAATTTTTTAGATAAGCAAATACTAAAGGGATTTGTCACTATTGGACCTGCCCTACAAGAAATGCTCAAGAGTACACTATACACAAAACAGCACAATAGATACAGTGTAAGAACACTTAAAACTTAAAGCTCACAGCTCTTATAAAACAAAAGCACAAGAGGGAAAACAAAACAATGAGATATCATCCAACATGATGAACAGAATAGTATCCCACATGTCAATACTAAAATTGAACATGGTCTTACGTGTTCACTTAAAGTAGTGGTTCTCAACCTTCCTAATGCCGTGACCCTTTAATACAGTTCCTGTGGGTCATGACCCACAGGTTGAGAACTGCTGATTTAAAGGAAATAGACTGGCTGAATGGAGAAAAAAGCACAACCTAGTATCTGGTATCTCCAAGAAACACATCTAATTTGCAAGGACTAACAAAGTAAATGGTTGGAAAAAAAAATGCATGCAAACCAAAAACAAAAGTGAGCAGGTATAGCCATTCTCATGTCAGATAAAATAGACTTTAAATAACCAATAGTTTAAAAAAAAAAGTTGGTCATTATATAATGATAAAGAGAACGATTAAGTAATAAGGCATAATAATCCTAAATATATATGCACCTAACATAGGAGCTCCCAGATTCATAAGGCAAATTCTACTATTTCTAAGCAAAGAAATAAACAGTAGCAGAGTAATTGCAAGGGACTTCAATACTAGACTAACAGAGCTAGACAGATCAATGAAGCAGAAAATCAATAAAGAAACTCAAGACTTAAACAAGACTATAAAACAAATGGACCTAACATATTCACAGAACATTCTACTCCAAAACCACTGAATATACATTTTCTCATCAGCACATGTGACATTCTCCAAGATTAATCATGTCTTAGGCCACAAAAGTGTTGGTAAATTTTAAAAAATTGAAATCATACCACTTATCTTCTGAGATCACACTAGCAAAGGCATAAATAGCAACTACAAAAATAAAAAAAAATGGGGCTTAATTATATTAAAAATCTACATAGCAAAGGAAATAATAAACAGAGCAATTAAATAATCTATACAATGGGAGAAAATGTTTGCAAACTATATGCCTAATAAAGGACTAATATCCAGAATCTTAGAAGAACTCAAATAAATCAGCAGGAAGAAAACGAACTACCCCATCAAAAGTGGGCAAAAGATACAAACAAAGTTTTTCAAAATAAGACAGACAAATTGACTGTATCTTAGGACACAAAACAAACCTCAGCAGGATCAAAAGAGTTGAAATTCTACCTTGCATCTTTTCAGACCACAAGGCACTGAAGGTGGAATTCAACTCCAACAAAAATGCTCAACCTCACACAAAGGCATGGAAGTTAAACAACCTTATGCTGAATGATACTTGGGTGCAGCAAGAAATAAAAAAGGAAATCATTAACTTCCTTGAGTATAACAAAATGAAGACACAAATTGCCAAAACCTATGGGATACAGCAAAAGCAGTCCTGAGAGGAAAATTTATGGTTTTAGAAGCTTACATTTGAAAAACATAAAGAGAGCATATCAACAAACTCACAAGCCATCTGATGGAATTAGAAAAAGAAGAACAATCTAAGCCTAAACCCAGCAGAAGAAAAGAAATATCCAAAATTAAATCAGAGATCAATGAAATTGAAAACAAAAGAATCTTTCAGAAAATTAATGAAACAAGGAGTTGGTTTTTTGAAAAAATAAATAAAATAGATAAGCCTTTGGTCAGACTAACTAGAAATAAAACGGTAAAATGTCTAGTAACTTCAATCAGAAATGATAAAGGGGAAATAATGACTGATGCCACAGAAATACAAGAGATTATCTTTGAATACTACCAGAAACTTTATGCCCAGAAATTTGACAATGTCAAGGAAATGGATCAATATTTGGAATCAC
>CAUYRH010020329.1:0-117007 GCA_963574655.1 Perodicticus potto | reverse complement strand
GGGGGGAGGAGAGGATAAAGGGTGAGATCACACTTGTGGTGCATATTTGAAGGGTCAGGAGAAAACATCTAAATATGGATCAAAAATGTTTTCACATAGTAAATGAGAAAATCACATGAATGCTATGTCAATCAGGTTGAGAAAAATATCTCTGATTGTATGTGAAGTCCGCACACTGTACTCCATGATTGAATTATTGTACACAGCTATGATTCAATAAAAAAAAAAAAAAAGAAAGAAATCTGGGCCCCAGGGTCGCATTAGTTTGGGTTCTAGGGAGCCTGGGGTGGATTGAGTGCTTTCATGTCTATCAGGTAATATTTAAGGTAACTTAAAGTTGGAGTGATTCAATGTCTATGCTGTGCCTATGCTGGTAGAGGCACTTGGGTCCTGCAGAAGGCGCACAGCAACAGCTGAGAGAATACAATTTCTGGACTATTACTTCAAAATCTTTGCTCATCTATCACCTTGCTTTTCATCCACGCTTCTCTGGCATCCGCAGGGCACTAGAACGCATTCAGCTATACTAACATCCTCATCTCAAGAGCCACCTTCTGTCATCTATTGCCAGCATACAGGGTTACGGTCAAGGCCCAGAATCTTCTACCTGAAATCTATCGTAATGCAGATGTGTTCTCTAGGATTCTGACACATGACCTTCAGAAGAAGGGCTACCTCCTTGGAAAGTCTGAGTTTCCTCCTATGTGACAGAGACCAAACTTAGTATGTAAGCAGCACAAGCACACCCACATTTCCCTGTGTTAATGGCTGTTTGGCACCGTGCAGGGCACTGCAGGGAGCCCAGCAGCCTGCTGGGACGCTGATGTGCAAGGTGCTTCCAGTAATGAGGCTTGAGGTGACTGTCCTTGGCACCCAGCATAGCTGGCCAAGTCTGCTTTAATAACTCCGATGGCTGAACAGGCATTAGCTCAAGAGAGCTGACGTCCCTGCCCGGACTGCCTGCTACCCCTTCGTCACTGGGGGCCTTGGTGATCTGAGTCTGGGTCCCTTGGACTCCAAATATATCTCTGTGGCAGGTCTTTCTGCTTTATCCCGTTGGCACTTCCTGCCCAGAAATGCCCTGAATGCTTCTGCTCCTTAAGTCCAAGCCCTCACTCCACTCTCTCCCCTCCAGACAGGCCCCTCCATCCCACCTCCATGCTTTTGGATAGCATGCCCCATCCTTTAAATCATTAGTTAAACAAAGCAGACTTGCAGGAAAAGTTAATGATCCCTTTTGGCAAAGCACCTTGAGACATTTCTGTTGCTATTCAAGGGAGAGAGAGGAAGTTGGGGGGTCACTTTGCGCTTCCAGTGCACCTGCCTAATTAGAAAGAACTTTCTTCTTCAGATTCCTTGTTCTTTAGGTTCACACCAGTCTCACTCCTTCCCTACTCCCCTTTTTCATTGTCAAAATGGAATAATAATACAGCAACCCAAATTCAAAGAATTAACAAAATCCTGCAGAGTAAATACCCTAGGCCTCATACCTGAGAACAACTCTTTTCTCTTTAAATGCATTCCCTGGCTCTGCTAGGAGTTCATACTTTATATAGTAATAGCCATAGTGCAGAACAAGTCTATAATATTTTTAATTTAATACTCTATCATAGAATTTTTCTTTACATATAATTTTTCTTAATGTTTATGGCTAATTGATATTCCATGAAGTTGGTATCACAACCACATTATTTCTAGAAGAAAGAATTTATTTTTATGAGCATCATTCCATTAACTATCCTTGTGCTAGCTGTCTATAATTAAGGCAGACATGGTAGTGTCTCATCCTTGTGTTAGTTTTCAAAATGAGAAAATGAAAGGGAAAACTTGTTAAGTAAGAAGGTGAGCATCAGAGCTCAAGAATTACAAATTAAAACTCTAATTGAGAATTCTGTCTGGGGTATACTGAGGTTCAGAATAGCGGGTTTTTTTTTTTTTTTTTTTTTTCCGATTGCCCCTCATAGAGTGCCATGGTGTCATAGCTCACAACAACCTCAAACTCCTGGGGCTCAAGTGATCCTCTTGTCTCAGCCTCCTAAGTACCTGGGACTACAAGTGCCTGCCACAGTGCCTGGCTAGTTTTTCTATTTTTAGTAGAGATGGGGTGTTGCTCTTGCTCAGGCTGGTCTTGAACTCCAGACCTCAGGTGAGCCGCCTGGCTTGGCCTCCCAGAGTGATAGGATTACAGGTGTGAGCCACTGCACCCAGCCAGAATAGCTTTTATACCAGGAGAAGGGAATGCCCGAGAGTTGGAAAGTCAAGGCGGCACAGGCCTGAGGTGCTCCACTGATTCAGCCAAGGCAATGCCATGAAACACGAGCTATCCTTCCACTGAGGGCGTTTGCCGTCTGCTTCTCATCCATTCTTCTGCTGTGTTTGGGTGTTTCTGAGGTCACTAGGGATGGGGGACTTTAACAGGTAGTATTTATGGATGAGGTAACTTTGTGCATATTTACTTTGCCTCTGACTAAAGCAATGGCTGGAAAAACTGGAATTACAAGGATGTGTCTTGGAGTGACAAGGTCATACCCTGCCATGATATCTTCCGAGAGCATCTGCCCTGTTGGAGTCTAACACAGCCACACATGAACCCCTCCCCTTCTTCTCCTCCTAAGACAAAGATGCAAAGGATCTCCCCCCCTGAGAAGTTCCCACCAAAAGACCCTCACTTTCTAAGCAAGTTGTGGAATTTGCCCACCCCCTACAGCCCCATATAAAAGGAGTCTCTAACTGTCCCTTGGGCGTAGACACCACCTGTGCGCTGCCCAGGTGGGTCACTCTCCCTTTTCAATAAACCTGGCCTGAACATCCCCACTGGGTCCTCGACTCTGGGTGTCATTGTTTACACCTTTTACGCCCCACTCATGGTCCCTAGTGGAGGGGTAAGACAAGGGACAGCCTAGATTAGGGAGGGAACCCAACTCCAAGGCAGCCTGATGCCTGACCTGTGAAAACCAACTGGGTCAATCTGATTTCTTTTTAGGGAATTTTGCCAGTTGGAGACTGTGAAGCTGTTGCCAGTTAGTCCTAAATCAAAGATTATCCCTGGAGTAGAGGGACCTGTCAGTGATGATGGAGCATGTGGGATACAGTTAAAAGGAAATGGCGATTCAATGTGATGGGCATTAAAACAGAACAGGCATCCTTATAAAAGAATAATCAGAAGAGAAGAAAAATAGTTTGTCTAAGATACTATGTATCCCGGTTCATGCCTGGGCCATTGCCTGCTTTTTCAACATTTCCTGGGTTAGCATACACAAGTATCTTTTCATTAAATCTTTTCTTCTTTCCTCCCAGAGGCATCTGGGTGAATCTGTCTTCCTTCCCACTAAAACATCACTATATCAAGGATTCGAAGCATGAAGTGTCAATAAAGGAGAAATTCCCCAGACAGCCCCAAATGGAGTTGCCTTGAAGTCACATCTCTAACATGTAGGCAGTTCAGCAAGAAACACCAAAAGAGCTCCTTGCCTACCTTCACAGGCAGACAATTAAACCAATTAAACAGGGAGGTACTGTGTGCCTTTTGCTTTCAAGGTCAGAGTTTGACTCACTAGAACCTTGGCAAAGTCTTGCATTCTGGAGAGAGTAAGAAATCATCCCTGTCGATGACAGACTTCTGAGCAGATGGTTAGTAAATCAAGGTCCTGATGTGAAATGTTGATGCTATTTAGCCCAGGACAATGCAGGTGAAATATTACTTAGTTAATCACATAGGGTAGACTCCGGGAAGCCACTGGTCATTGTCCTTAAAGAAAAACACAATTTGATGTGAGATCAGCCCCTGAGTGCAAGGAACAGAACCATAAAACCAATTTAGAGCCCCAAGGCCAATGGGATAGAAGGAGTTTATAAGCAAGGAGATAATCATTTGTATTTACAAAAGTATTTAAACGAGAGGCTCCTAATGTTGGCAAATGGACTATGTACCCTAGATGGGCCTTAAAGATGAGGGTATCCTACTCCAGGATTGGTATAATTGAATTGGTATTATTAAACTCCCAATTACAATGCCACGTTCTTTAATATAGCCATAATAATCTAATAAAAGCATATAGCAGACAGCTCAGGGTTAAAAGATTTGTGTCCATACACCAATTCTGTGAATTTCAGTCTGTGGGTTGTGGGTCAGTCAGTTTCCCTTTGTTTATCAAATGAGACTCAGAATTCCTAGGGTTCAGGGTGGGCTACTCTTTCCAGGGGGTTTGCCCTTGAGGTAGAATCAAGCAAGAAGGTTGTAGATAACATGCTTGGAGAAACAAAGGGCAGATGACCAGCTGAGACAGGGCCCACAGGACCCTGGTCCCTGGATGTTCACTTTCTAGCTGCTGCGGTATAGAGATGACCCATGACTGTCAGTGTCCTTTAGGTGAAGACTGTAGCCAGGCTTCATAAGGAACTGTTTAGATATCATCATGCAGTACATTTTTCAATGTCTTTCTTTGTGAGGCATTTGAACATTGTATTTCAATGTTACAATGTAACATCGTAACATTATAGCTGTATGCATGGCTTCATTCCATCCTCATAACTACCTTGCACAGCATGTGTTATTATTTCTATTTAACAGATGAAGAAATTGAGGCTCTAAGAGGTGAAGCAAATTGTCCAAGAGGAACAGCAGGCCGGTGGCAGAGCTCGGATCTGAACCCTCGTTAGAGTGCAGTGTGCACGCTCTTTCCTTAATCCTGCCCAAACTCTGCCTAGTGGGCCGGCATCGTGACACTTCTCCACCAGCTAATGCAGGCCACCACGACTGCCTGTCGCACCATTTGTCCTACTTCAGTGTTTCTCAGTAGGAAAGTGCATACAAATCACCTGGGACTCTTGTTAAACTGCAGATACTGATTCGGGAGGTGCAGAGCCGGGGCCTGGGGTGCAAGTGCCCAAGCGGTGCCAATGCTGTCGTTTTTCTGACCACGCTTGGAGTGGCAAAAGGCTGGCGGACACCCAATACTTCCACATTATTCACTAGATTGTGAATAGAACCTCGTTTTGAGGTTCTATTTTGGTGCCTTCTCTTTTCTCACTAAGTAGTGAGGGGCCAGATCCGTGAAACAGTCCCACGTAGTTCTTAATGAAATTAAAACCAGACTGACATCCCTAATATTCTCCAGCTGTTATCCAGTACATGTCACTAGGGTAATTGTGTGGGAGAACTGAGAATTGAAGCTAAAACAATATTCTAACCAGAGTCTATTTAAAGCTGCAGGCAACGCTTGATTAGTAAGGTAAGGAAATTGAAGGTGGAAATCATAGCATGGGGGCAGTCATGGCAGAAGCAGCAGCAATAGTAGCTGTACCAGTGTCATTCATTGAATACTTTCTAAATTTTAAGTTCTGTATATATTTACTCATATTGTATGAGTAGTTCTAACAGCAATTCAGCAAGATAGACATTATTATTAATCTTTAATCGTCTACTTATAACAATAATCTAATACCACATCCAAGAGTATCTAACATAGGGTAAGACAGCACCAGTTTAAATGTAGATCACAAAGCTGGGCCTGGTGGCCTGCACCTGTGGTCCCAGCTACTAAGGAAGATGGGCCAGTGGGATCCCTTGAGCCCAGGAGTTCAAGGTTGTACTGAGCTATGATGACAGCACTGGTATTCCACAAGGTTGCAGTGTTCTGATGACACCACTCTGGTGACAAAGCGAGACCCTATTTCTAAAAGAAAGAACAATGATAAAGTGAGATAAATGTGGGTCCCCCAAAGGACCCAGAGAAAGTCGAGCCAGGAAGGTGGCTGTCGGTGAGCACACAGCACCGAGTGCCTGCTAACAGTGGGCTAAACATACTTGGTTCCCAACTTTCTAGCAGCCAACAAGAAAAGAAGAATTTATCCAGCTGGACATTTTACAGTGATTATGTAACCTAAAAACCAAACACTTTTTGAAGAAAGCAAACTGTTCTTCACATCCAGATCCTGCAAGAATATCTCCTGGGACCTTTCCTACAGAGGGTATCATGTGTTTTAATGAAGGACGTTCTCAACGGTTACTCACAGTGGTCCCGAGGACGATGGCTTTGATGGGGCTGTGTTTACCATGATCCTTGAAGGCCGAGGCATCGGAACCTAGTGTAATTCAGCAGTGCGGTCCTTCTGGGACAAACAGCCTAGCTTCTTGCATTTGGTTCCTCTGGCTTGGTTCAATTAAATTTTGGACAATGTGGAGGACAGGAAATGTGTGTCCTCCAAGAAAGCTCTCTCTCTGTTGTCACCTCCTCATGCTGTTTCTTTCTGGAGATGCGATGAGTTAGAGACTGTTCAACCAGCAGGGAATTGGGATGAGTGGAGACCCAAATGAGTGAACTGAAAACTGGACAGAGTTGCTTAGGAAGGACCTAACTTAAATAAAAGCCATCTCAGCTCCACTTTGTGGTGACTGAGCTTCAGGGACTATTCTGAGGAACAAACAGGACTCCTCTCCAAAAATACTCTTCTGAATCCAGATAATCGAATGACTGAGACCTTAAGTTATTCTTTACATAGCAAGGATGAATAGTTAATTGCCACAAAACAATTTAAAGATCATTGTAACTGATCTTCACTTTGGTCAAAACAAACTCTCAAAAAAAATGTATAGAATATTTACACGAACAGGCTCGGCGCCCGTAGCTCAAGTGGCTAAGGCACCAGCCACATACACCAGAGTTAGCAGGATCGAATCCAGCCTGGGTCTGCCAAACAATGACAACTACAACCAAAAAATAGCCGGGCGTTGTGGCTGGTGCCTGTGGGAGCTACTCAGGAGGCTAAGGCAAGAGAATTGCTTACGCCCAAGATTTGGAGGTTGCTGTGGGCTGTGACGCCACGGCACTCTACCCAGGGCAATAGCTTGAGGCTCTGTCTCAAAAAAAAAAAAAAAAGAAAAAGAAAAGAATATTTACACGTACAATTTTATGTTTTCTAGAAAAATTATTTGTGAAACATATACCATTCACTCAGTCATTTAAGGAGACAATGCCAAGCTGGGGTACCTGTCATGCACTGGTTGTACTTAACAAAGCAAAGGCTCATTATTCAATGGAGTAGAAACCCACACTAATCACACAATCACGTGGTCACATGCAAAAAAATCTCCATGCCCAAGATACTAAGACCCTCTAGTTTTTCAACTTTTCAATATTAATTTAATGTCCTCCATCTGTTGGGTATCACACAAGGGACGTGATGATAAATGACACACTGATAAATATATGAATTACAAAAGGCACTCAATGACAGAAATAAAATAAGAGAGAGTGTGAGCGAGATTAGGATAGTGGGTGATGGTGGTATACGGGGGGTGGTTGGGGCAGGTATCTCTGAGACGGTGGTGTTCAAATAAGACTTGCAGAATGAGAAGGGCTAAAAAGGGCTGCATCAAGGGGAAAATATTCTGGGTGCAAAACCCCTGGCACTGGTGTCAGCATACTAGTTACAAAATCAGACAGAGAGTAATTAATGGTCACATCTTATGGGGTTAGTGTTTACCATGTAGTTATGACTAGAAATGTCAACCAGAAGAATTGGTATCCATTGCCCTTCCACTCTGCAGTAGTTATTCAGCAAGGCCACGCCTCATTTGATGGAGCAAGCCCCATCATTTACGTTTAAGGGATGTGTGGCTTTCTCTGCAATGGGACACTTAATATTTTGCTCATTCAAAATGGGCATCAGAGCTGTAGGGAAAACGTTAAGTACAAGGGGTGTTTCTCATATCCAAGCAGAGGACGAGGCTTTGCCCACGGCCCCTGAGGTGGCAGCCTCAGGATTTGAAACACAAGTTTATCTACAGCTTATAGCACGGAGAATATGAAGGTTGGAAGAGACATAATCAACTTTAAGCCAGCCCTCATGTAAGTAAATTATTTCCCTTGGGCCTCTGAGATGGAAGACAATAACTCATAGTTGGCACTTTCAGCTCTGCCCTAGAACAACAGCCTTAGGAAAAGCCTCACGGGCTCTCTTGTCAAGCATACAACCCTATTGTCCCAAGTGCCACCCTAGCAAAAAGTAATAACATGGCACTGTGCTATTCAAACGCCCACTTGCCCTGCAGTCTGCCAAGGCCTGGAGTAGGGAGCTTTCCTGTTTGACTCCACCAGCCCTTTTCCTCCAGGATCAGTCTAGACTCCAGCACTTCCTGCCTATCTATCATGTTTTCCTTGCAAAATCCCCTGCTTCTTTCTTTCTCCATCTTATTCATGAGACAAGGCCTTAGCTCGGGGTCTTACTCTACCTTCTTCTCTGATCTTTTACCCAAGCTGCTCGGCGTGGAGGGAATGATCGGAGGGAGACAGAGGACTGGGTCACTTTAAATTCATTGTCTCCCACCGTAAGTGACACTCACAGCCACCCAGCAGGCAGTTTCCTTTTCTCTTGTTGGCTTACTTTACTATTCCCTGCGAGGACTATTTTATATCTTCTCTCCTGAAATCTCCTACTTCCCGCACTGTGTTCTCAGATGATGACTTCTCATTTCATGGATAAAATTGAAAAATCATCTTCCCTTCACCAAACCTGCAATCTTCATCAGGGCCCATTTTCTCCTTCTTTGCTCTGGTTAAAATGAACAAAGTGCCCTGCCACCTACCAAAGCCCAGAGCCTTCATGTACACCCAAGATTTTATCCATCAAATGCTGCCTACTTTGGTTACCTCCTCTTTCCACATTACCAGTCTATCTCTCTCTTATTGGATCAGCCACAATAATCCACAAGCATGCTCTATTATCTCCTGTATTTATTTAAAGCACGACAAAATACAAAGTTTCTATAGGCCCCACATCTCTCCATGTACCACCCCATTTCTTAAGTTTATTGCCTAAGTCTTTATAAATAGATTTGTCTACACATTGGCTTCATCCTCATTCCTATCCTCCCACTTCAATTTTGCCCTTTGTGCTCTTTCCCTAACCCTGCACGATGATTTCACTGGAAATGTGCAAACCAAAGTCTCCAAAGACCTTCAGGATGCCAAAGCAAATGGACAACTGTTAATTTTCATCCTATTCAACTTTTCAGTTGCAGTCAACCCCTTGTCCTTTAAGCTCTCTTTTGTCTTCTTTTATCTGACTTTCCAAATGAGAATGTTCTTAGGACTCAGACTTAGCTGCTTTTCTCTCTCCATTATCATCCAGTCCACTGGCTTATATGTTTTCAAAAAACTATTTTTTTATGTCAGAGAAGTATATACATAGAATTAAAAAGGCCAACAATTGTGTTAAAGGCCTTTTGATGTTATTCTCCAAACATCAAACACATCAGATAATCAGACAGCTCCATTGCTTTCCCTGGATTCTTTATTCCCATAGGCTTCTGTCCTCCTGCCTCTAATCCAGTCTTCCACAGCTGACCTTTGTGACTTCCCTTCACCATTCTCCTATGGTACGTAAAATATTTCCTACTACCCTTTGTCTTTCTTGATTTACAATCTTATTTTGCTGAAGAACATCCTTCGGTAACTTTCTAAGAAAAAAGTATATACATTTGAATCCTTGCAGTTATGAAAATATATTGATGTCATCATTTTTTTGATTAACAATTTATCTGTAACTATAATTCTATGAGGTCTGACAATTAAGTAAACAAACTCGCCCTAGAAAAAGTGCTATAGACCTCATTGCTGAGTATCATCATGGTCACCTTTGACGTACTCCCCTTGGAAAGCTGTGCACTGATACCAGTGACTTGTCCACCCTTCAAAGCAACTTTGGAAATCTTTTTCTGGAATGGTCATCATAGGCTGTTGTCCTATTACTCTTAGTGTCCTAAATGTCATGAAAATGTCTTCCTTTCAATGTTTCCTTTATTTTTGGATAAAGAAAAAGTCATTTTGGGCCCGATCAGGTGAATAGGGAAGGTATTCCAATACACTTATTTGTTTACTGGCTAAAAACTTCCTCCCAGACGGTGCCAGGTGAGGTAGTGCATTTTTGTGACACAGAGCCATGAGTTATTGGCCACGATTATCAGTTAAGATTTTCCTAACAGGCTCGGTGCCTGTGGCTCAACGGGCTAAGGTGCTAGCCATGTACACCTGAGCTGGTGGGTTCAAATCCAGCACAGGCCCGCCAAACAACAATGACGGCTGCAACCCAAAAATGGCCGGGCGTCGTGGTGGGCGCCTGTAGTCCCAGCTACTTGGGAGGCAGAGGCAAGAGACTAGCTTGAGCCCAGGAATTGGAGGTTGCTGTGAGCTGTGATGCTACGGCACTCTATCTAGGGTGACAGCTTGAAGCCCTGTCTCAAAAAAAAAAAATTTCCTAACTGTTTCTCCATCAATATTTACTTGGTATGTCATGCTTTGCAAGGTCCACTGACAATTTTGACACACCATTTCAATGAATTTTTGCAAACCTGCCATCCTGTCCTGTCCTTATCAGTGATGCTTTCTCTCTCATCAGAAAAACTTAATTCATTTGTACACTGCCATTTGCTTCCTGGCATTATCTCCATAAACTTGGACTAACATGTCCCTGATTTCACTTCCACTTTTGCCAAGTTTAACAAGAAATTTAATGCCTGTCCATTGCTCTAATTCAAGCTCTGACATTCTTTCAATGGCACACAAAAAGATACAACAGTAATGACCTCCACTCAGCAAGTCATCGCCATGTGTGGACCCAAACTTTGAGACACTGATATACCAAGGTTATGAAACCTTCCTGAGTTGTTTATACAGTACTGCCAAAGTAAGCACATGGTGGCAAGTTTGTGAACTTAATTGTCAGACCTTGATGTTAAAAATCATGGCCACTCAGAATTTTGAAGGAGTGCTCCATTTTCTTCTGATTTTCAATGTTGCTGTTGCAATTCCAATGCCTAGTATCCTTTCTTTCCACTTGTGTATGCTTATTTTCTTCCTGTAGGGAGCTCTTTCTATCTCTGGGCTCTCAAATTTCTCAGTGGAATGTACCACATTGTAGGTCTTTCTTCAGTTATTGTGCTGGGCACTCAATTAAAAAAAAAGATAACAAAAATAAAGTGGATAAATGTGTCTTTTAATTGGGAAAATTGTTTTTAAATCCAATTAATTGGATATCGGGCTTCTTGAATTGATCTTCTAATTATCTTCTCTTTTCTTGAGTATTATCTATCCTTTTTTTGTTTCCTGTTCTGTGATCTGTGAAATTGTTTCTCTTTCATCTTCTAACTTTTTGACTAATTTTTAAAATTTGTCAGATTATAATGTTCAAGAATTCTTGCTTATCCTCTTTTTCATAGCATCCTATTTTTGTTTGACGAACAACCCATCCTGTCATTTTTCATGATTCTAAGAATATTAATTTTCACTCGATTGTGGGTTTTTTGCCTTCTCCTTTTTTTCATTGTTTGTTTTGGTGTTTTCTTTTATTGTAGAGATGTCCCCAAAATGTCTGCTGTTCTTGTTTGTTTATTTGTATTTAAAAGAGAGTTAATAAAAGCTGCTTGCAAGCTCTGTGAGCTTGGTGGGTCTTGTCAGCTGGTATATTTTATTGTGAATTTTACCAGCCAGACTGGTGATTTTTCAGTTTCTGAAACCTGTTAAGATCTTTTCCATCTCAAGTGCTTTGGATATCATGATTCATCTAAAAGCTACCTTCTCTTTCTCTCTCCCTCTCTCTTTCTCACACACTATTTCTCTCTCTCTCTCTCCCCTCAAACCTCTGAAGCCTATTTACCCTTTAGATCTTTGTTTATATATTGCTTCTCCAGTGGGGCTTTGTCCAATCATCCTATCTAAATACAATTTCTCTCATTATTCTGTCCCTGAATCCTTCCTCTAGGATATTTACCACAATTTAATTTATGTAATTGATGGATTTATGTATTATATAATTGAGTACTTTTCTGTCTGCTTCCTGTTGTCTAACAAGCTTTGTGTGGGCAAAAGCCATTTCTATTTTTTTCTATGCTCTAACCTCAGTACTTTACATTGAAACACAGCATTCTCACCCAGTATTTATTCTATAGTGAAAGGATGGATGGATTGATGAGTGGAAGGAAGAATAAACATTTTAAGTTTTTGATCATTCTTAACTGTAAGTATCTCTGCAACCATAGGCCAAGTAACCTTCCCAAGCTTTGTTTTATTTAGTCTTTTCAGCCTTATAGTAACAGTACTTATTATACTCATAAAAGTATTTATGAGACATAAATGAAATAATAGATATGAAAGTGCTGAGTAAATCGGTTTTATACAAATATGAAAGATTATAAAGACTGAATGTGGCTTATTTTATCTTTTCTCATTTTCTTCTTCTTTTAATATTGAAACCTCAATTTAACACCTCAAGGATCATACCTTGGTAGCACCTTCTAAGTGGTGGTGTTATTAAGAGTTCTTTTTAGAACAAAATTAACTAAACTCTTAGATGTGACTTAAATCAGTCAGGCCTTATTCTCTTGAGCAAATAATGTTGTAAGAAGATTCTAGTTTCTGGCTCCACTTTAATGAAGGGAACTGGTAATGTTAACTCATGTTCTACTTTTAAGTACAAAGAAAGAAAAGAAAATAGAAATTTCTGTTTGGGGATGAAGCACCCCTGTACTTGTATAAATTCTTCTTTAGTATTTGCCCCACACTAACTAAAAATAATGATCCCCTATTCTGGTAAGTGGGTGGCCAACTTAGCATGCTTATTCATTGCAGATAGAAATGTAATTTATATAATCCTTTTAGAAAGCAATTTAGAGATACATATAACATACTTCACAGGTATTTATATCTTTTGGTACCATAACTGTTCAGAAAAATTATCCTAAGAAATAGTCCAAAATATAGAAAAATCTATATAGCAAAAAATAGTTATTTCAAATATTTGACAGTGTAAACCATTAGAGATGATGTATGAACTCTGACAATTAAGTCCACAAACTTGCCACCATGTGCAGAATTGACAAACACATTACAATAATTTATTGAATTGTGTGTCAAAATTGTTGGCTGACTGTGAGAAGCTTATCAGACTAAGTAAACTTTGATAGAGAAACAATTAGGAAAATCTTAACTGAAAATCTTGGCATGAGAAAGGTGTGTACAAAATTGGGCTCTTGCATCACAACAATGCACCAGATGAAAATCAACTAGCTACAGTCATGAAATGGGAGGTTTTCATGAGCCAGAAGTGGTAGATGTCACACCCAGACATGTTCTATTGGCTAGAACTGAGTCACAGTTACATGGGAGTGTCTAAGAATAAAATATAGATTATTAGAACTCTAAAGTTGGGCTTTACTTAGGTGAATTCTGACAAGGTATTTTCTTTAATCTTCTGAGATTATTTTCATTCACTAGGCTCACTTGCACATATTTTTCCCCCTGGCTGAGGACTCTTTCACTCAATATCTCAATGTGAGTTTCAAATAAGCATTTCAAATTCTTGGTGTATCTCTAGATGAGCAGCCTCCAAATCAGGAATTAAGATAAGAGTCTCTGGGAAGCCCAGAACATTGTCAGAGAGGATGGCAGTTGGGTTTATAATTATCAACATTCCAAAATACCTTTTGAAACATAATAGTGAAAAGATCAAACCACAAAAGTAATGATTGTCAGATCTTATTGGGTAAAACTTAATTTGGTTAGGCACACAAAATGCCGTGAAGACAATTTTAAATGCAAATAAGATGTGAGATTTTTGGCAAAATTTACGATACAAATTGTATATTGTATTTTTGATAATGTGCAGAATTATTTCAAACCATTGAGAAAAAAATACCTCAATATCCCAACATTAAAAAAGTATATTAATTAATTATACATTAATTAAAGTATATTAATGCTAACAGTTGAAGCAGAAAAGTGTCAGTCACTTATTATACTAGGCATTCTTTCTCACTATCATAAAGTCTAGCGTAAGTGCTATGGTGTGAATGTTTGTGTCTCTCTAAAATTCATATGTCAAAATCTAATCTGCAATGTGCTGGGAGGTGACTAGGTTGTGAGGGTGGAGCCTTCATGAATGGGATTAATGCCCTTATAAAAGTGGCCTGTGGGAGCTTGTTAGCCCCTTTTGCCCCTCTGCTATGTGTGGACACATAGAAGGCACAATCTATGAGAAGAAGTCCTCATTGGACACCAAATCTTCTGGTGCCTTGATCTTAAACTTCCTCCTAGCTCTAGAACCTTTGTGATGTTTATAAAATACCCAGTCTAAAATACTTTGTTACAGGGGTACAAATGCACAAAGACACTGAGTTAGTGTCCATCGTTAGTGGGAGGACTTTTCTTTCAAAATAGTTGCATTCTACTATATAAGCTGATGGGAGAGAAAAAAATCTGGAAGGATCACGCACAGGAGGTTTTCATGAGCCAGGCCCGGAAGTGGCATGTGTCACACCCAGTCATGTTCTATTGGCTGGAACTGAGTCACAGTTAACATGGGAGTGCTTAAGTGCAAGGGAAGACGGGAAATGCTTCCTGGGGACGTACACAGTGGTACATCCAGGAAGAAGGAGGAATGGTTGGTGAACAACTCTCTAGTCTCTGCCACAGCATAGTGCCAAAATTCATGCTTTATCAAAACCAAATATCATCTATTTGTATATATCCATTTATATATAAATATGTAAAACTGTATTAATTTTAATTTAAACTGCAACCCTAAAGGTGGTGAATGTTAGAACCACGTGGGGTAGGAAAGGAGGTACTGAAACAACAGTCCTGAAACTCCAAGGGAAAGAAGCAGCCCTCTCTTCCCACTGCAGTCAGAGGCCGACACGGGACCGAGCCGGGGGCTGGGAAGTGGGGGTAAAGGCTTCACCTTTAAGAAAAGATCGAAGCTTAGGTTATTACTCTAAGCTGGGTGTTAATTACTTAACTAAACTGCTTTATAATCCAGAGTGACTGAAGTAACCTGGTTTTCATCCCAGGGGAGGACGAAGGAGTTTTTTTTTTTTGAGACAGAGCCTCAAGCTGTCACCCTGGATAGAGTGCTGTGGCATCACAGCTCACAGCAACCTCCAATTCCTTGGCTCGAGCAAGTCTCCTGCCTCCGCCTCCCAAGTAGCTGGGACCACAGGCGCCCGCCACAACGCCCGGCCATTTGTTGGTTGCAGCCGTCATTGTTGTTTGGCGGGCCTGGGCTGGATTCGAACCCGCCAGCTCAGGTGTATGTGGCTGGCACCTTAGCTGCTTGAGCCACAGGTGCTGAGCCAGGATGAAGCAGTTTTAATGTGTAGAGTAAAACTGCACATATGGCTTCACTGCAACCACTTCATGCCACTTCATGCCCATGTGTAATGCTTCTGAAGTGATAATGACAGCATGCTAAGAAGCATACTCTCTGAAGGATGAGATTGTGGCCAGATTAGTTTCCTTTGTTTGTTGTTTCTGTCTTTCAAAGTTCCCATAGTACACACTGTATTCACCACATAATCATTATGAAGCCCACTATACAGTGTGCATAAGTCTAAAATATGTTGCCACATTCTCTAAAGCAAGGTGACTATTTTCTTGATACCTAGCCTCAAAATCATTGACCGTAAATTCCATAATTATTTGACTTATGAACATTAAACTGGACATTATATCTATTTTAAGTAGCCGTGTTAGCAAACCATCATGTTTACAGGACTCAAGGGATGTAAACCCTCGAGGGATCACATTATATCCATCCATCTCTGCCCTTGTACCCTCCAAGCATCTGTCTGCTATTTCTGTAACTCTCCTTTCTCTGAGTCCTCATGAAAGTTATCTGTCTTCAAAGAAGAAATACTTGACATTTACCTTAAATCCTATCGTGCAGATTTCTTTTTCCTTCAAACTCCAATACTGAATGAATCCAGATCACATAACCGAGTGATTGTGTACTAATTTGTGTAGATAGATGCTGACTCTTTCCTAGACATCAGGCTTATTTTCTTAACTAGAAGTTTCTTCATGCTGAAGAATACTTGTGGTCCTTCTAGATGTCTCGAGCCCCCCAAAGCCTATTCCTAGGTACATATTAGATGCAGAAATAACATTTTTACATTAAATAGGTTGAGCTAGAACACATTCTTCTTAGCAAAGTATTTCAATAATGGAAGAAAAAGTATCCAATATACTCAGCCCTACTATGAAGCTAATTTATAGCTTTTGTATGAAGGCTATAACCCAATTATAGCACAAGAAGATGGGGAAAGGGATAAGGGAGGGAAGGGGAGAGGGAGGGTAGGTGGAGAAAGGGTAAATGTTGGGATCACACTTATGGTGCATCTTAGAAGGGACAGGTGAAACCTACTAAATGCAGAACACAAATGTTTTTACATGATAAACAAGAAAATCCCATGAAGGTTATGTTGAACAGTTGGATGAAAATATTTCAGATTGTATATGAAGCCCACACACTGTACCCCATGATTTCCCTAATGTACACAGCTATGATTTAATAAAAAAAAAAAAAACAGGTTTAGGGACAGTGATATGCCTTTTTCATTCCTGTTCCTCTTGCCTGAGAACCTCTGAGATCTTGAGCCACTCAGGAAGGCTTTTCTCGCCACAGTTATAAGATTATCGCTGTTTGTATTCTCTTGCATTTTGGTTTCTTGCCTATCAACACTTTTATTTGGTGGCCTGCATTTGAAGGGTTTTGGTTATCTGTAAGCTCAGTGAGGTTCCAGAAAAGAAGGAAGAATGAAAATAAATATTAGCAAACATTTCAAACGACACATACCTGTTGTCTGAGCTGGCTGGGAGTTTGGGGATAATCAGTGGACTATTTGCTTGCACTAATTCTATTCCCCAAATAGCGAAGTATTTGAGGCATTATCTACCTTTAGTATTCTCCTTAGCTACCTTTTATCAAGCTCCTTCTCTTCATCTTTTACTGGGCACTTGAGAAACATTATTTCAATTAATTCTCATAACACTGATAAAATATAGAATTATTTAGCCCCATTGGCAGAAGAGAAAACAGAAGGGTTGAAGGGTTAAATGAGATTTCCATGGTCATTCTGCTGTTAGATAGAGGGTTGGGATGGCAGTTTATGTCTGTTGGCTTCTAATGTCAACACAAAGACTCAAATGCTTACGCTAACAGCAGCTTATTTCTAGTATCTCAAACCTGAAACAATCTGATTGGTCATTATCAGATTAATAGATAAATAAAATGTGGAATATCCATAAAAGGGAAGTATCCATATATATGATAACATGGATAAGCCTCAAAAACGTTATCCTGAGTGAACAAAAGAAATCTTATACAAAAGAAATCCTAGGATTTCACTTATCTGAAATTTTAAGAAAAGGTAGAACCCCAGAGACAAAAATCTGATCAGGGGATTCGTTTGGGTCCAGGGATGCAGATGCAGATTTACTACAAATGAAAAAGAAGGAACTTGTTGGGGTGATGGAATTATTCTAAAGCTGGATTACACTGGTTGCACAGATGTTTCATTTACTAAAAATCATCAAAGGAAGAAGAGCATGGCATTTTGACTTTAACAAAATGCTGTTAAAAATGAATATAACGAGGTCGAGTGTGGTGACTCACGCCTATAATCCTAGCACTCCTGGAGGCCGAGGTGGGTGGATTGCCCTGAGCTCACTGGTTTGAGACCAGCCTGAGCAAAAGGGAGACCTCATCTCTGAAAATAGTCAGGTGTGTGGCAGGTGCCTGTAGTCCCAGCTGCTTCGGAAGCTGAGGCAAGAGAATCACTTGAGCCCAAGAGTTTGAGGTTGTTGTGAACTATGACACCACGGTAATCTACCAAGAGTGACAAAAAAAAAAAAAAAAAAAAAAAAGAATATACCCATTTTAAGTATATAGTTGAAAAATGCCACGACTCCAGTCCTTATAGAGGCCGCTTCCATCATTCCCCAAATTTCCTTGTACTCCTTCTCGGTCAATCCTTGTCTGTCTTGCCCCCTGGTAAAGGCACACACTGAATTACCTACTCCAAATATTATATATAATAAATGGAATCATATATAGTATTTTACCTTTTGTGCCTGTCTTTTCCCACTCAGTAAAACATTTTGAGATTTGTCTATATTATTGCATATGATCAGTAGTTCATTTTATATTTCATTGTATGAATATAACACAATTTATTTGTTCATTCATCTGTTGATGGAAATTTGTGTTATGTCCTGTTTTTGACTATTATAAATAAAGATACCATGAACATTCACTTACAAGCCTAATACTTTTTGACATTGTTGACTTTCTCTATTAATTGTTTTCTATTTCATTTACTTCTGCTGCTAATTTTATTATTCACTTTCTTTTGCTTATTTGGGTTTAGTTTAATTCACTTTTTATTTCTAGCCACCTAAGAAGGAAAATTAGATCATTGATTTTATACCTTTCTTCAGTTCTAATATATGTATTTAAATTCATAATTTTCCTCTGAGTATATCACAAATTGTAATATATTATGTTTTCATTATACTTCAGTTTGAAATTCTTTTATTTATTTATTTTTTTTGAGACAGAATCTCACTTCGTCACCAGCAACTTCAAACTCTTGGGCTCAAGCGATCCTCTTGCTTCAGCCTCCCAAGTAGTTGGGACTACAGGCGCCCTCCACAACACACAGCTGTTTATAAGAGAGGGGGGTCTCACTCTTGCTCAGGCTGATCTTAAACCCATGAGCTCAGGCAATCCACCCGCCTCAGCCTTCCAGAGTGCTAGGATTACAGTTGAGCCACAGCACCCAGCCTTCAGTTTGAAATTCTAATTTCTCTTATGCTATTTTTTTTAATACATGAGAGATTTAAAAGTGTTTCTTTATTTCCAAATATTGAGGCATGTTTAGATAACTCATGCTATTGATTTTTAATTTAATGCTCTTATCAGAAAACATATGATTTACATCTCTTGAAGTATGTTTAAATTTGCTTTATGATCCAACATAAAAAGAATGTGTATTATACAATTGTTAGATGTGTTATTACATAAATATCCACCAGGTCAATTGGATGGTTAGTGTTGTCAAATCTTTTGTAGACATCCTGATTGTTTGACTATTCTATTAATTATTGGGAAGAAGATGTTAAAATCTCCAACTGTAATTTAGGGTTCATCTACCTCTTTTTCGTCATATCAATTTTTGCTTTATGTATTTTGAAACATGGTGCTAGTTTTGAAACTTTAGGTTTATTATATCTCCCTGATGAACTGATCCTTTTATCACTATGATATGCCCTGCTTTATTTATAGTAATTCTTTTTACTTTGACATCTATCTGCCCTATACCAATACAACCGGTATAGTTTTCTGATGCTTACTATCTCTTAATTTTATTTTCAACCAGTCTGTATGTTTGATGTTAAAGTGTTTTTCATCTAAACAGCATAGAGTTAGGTTTTGCTTTTTAATCCACTATGCAAATCTCTACTTTTTAAGTGAAATATTTGTTATATTTATATTTAATGTAATTATCTCTTAGTATTTGTTTAATATTTGTCCCTTTCATGTCTTGTTTACATTGTTATGCCTGTCCTGGCTTCTTTGGGTGAATTAAATAATTTTAAGCATTCCATTTGATCTTCTTTATTGACTTTTCAGATATATTCCTATATTTTAAAATTCTAATTGCATCTTTCATTACTATAGTGTATCTCCAAATATTATACTTCTTCCCAAACAATGTAAGAGAATTAATATGGTATAATTCATTTTACTGCCCTATTGTCCTTTATGTTTTTGTCATATATTTTACTTTTTGTATAGGTTATAAATGCTGTGAGCATTGTCATTATTTGTTTCAAACACTCAGTAGTATTTTAAAGGTATTAAAACCACATATATAAATATAAATAAGATAGTAAAAACATTTTATATTTAGTTTTTCCACTAGTTTTCATTTCTTCCAAGAGTTCCATCATGTATAAGGCATAATCTCCCATTCAGCATGATAAACTTCTAGCACTTCTTGTAGTGTGGATATGTTGGAGTGAATTGTATCATCAAATACTAAGAGATTATTACATATACAAAAATGTCTTTATTTCGTCTTTAGTTATGAAGGATATATTCATGGGCTGTAAGGGTGTAGGTTAACAGGTTTTTTTTTTTTTTTTAGCCTTTTAAAGATGTCGTTACATTGTTTTATGGCTTCCATTATTTTTGAGACTTAGCCATCATTTTTATCATTGTACTCTGGTATTTAATATGCATCTCCCCCAAAATTGGGTTGCTTTAAAGATTTTCTCTTTAACTTTAGTATATTTGAGGATCATCTGTATCTATCTTCCTGGCAGTTTACAAAGCATTTTGAATAAGTGGTTTAATATCATCTATTCATCTTGGAAATTTTTAGCTCTTCAGTTATTATCTCGTTAAATATTTTCTCTACCCCATTCTTTCTTACTTCTGCTTCTGGAACCTCAATTACAAATGTATTAAGTCACTTGATACGGTTCCTCAGTTCTCAGTTGTTTTATTTCATTTTTTTCCCATTCTTTTTTTCTTTCTGTTTCAGTTCAGTTAATTTCTACTAAACTTTCTTCAAGTTCAATGAGTATTTTCTCGGCTTTTTCTGTTGCTGTGGTACATTTTGAGTAAATTACTTTTTTCTGGTATCATGATTTTTATTTCTAGAATTTCTACTTTGTTTCCCTTTATAGATTTCATCTTTCTACAAAGATATCTTCTCTGTTAATATATGTTGTCTACATTTGCCACCAGATCCTTTGATATATTATTATAATTGTTTTAAAGTGCCTGTATGAAAATTGCAGTATTTTTTCTCCTTGGCTCACATTCTGCTTGATTCTTTAATAATGTCATAAAAATTGAACACAGAGATTGTGTATAAAAATTGTAGATACTGAACCAAATAATATTTACCCTCACAAAAAAAAATTATCTTTTTTCCCAGGAGAGTGCTAATTGAAGAAGCTTATTCTATCTGTTATGTAATAGCTTATGTGGCTCTATAATTTAATATACCATTGGTTAGATTCTGTTTACCACTAGCTTTAAATATTTTGAGAGTTGGACCATGAATTTCCTTTTAGTAAGACCTGGAATCTCTGGGGACCTCTTTCTGCTCAAGTTCAAGCTTTCTGAACTGTGAGAATTCTTTCTTTGCCTAACAGTGCATAGCATACACCTTTTTCAGGGACTGAGTTCTTTTGTTCTTCAGTTTTCTGAGAGCTAGGACTAGAGTGAGGTAAGCAAGCCACCTGGGATATCAAACCCTCGGGTTTGTGCACATCAGGCCTGGGGTGGGTTAAGGGACTACAAATGGCTATAACAGTTTTGCTTAATTTGTTAACTAAAACCTAGGTCTAAAGGTGGCCAACACTAAATGAAGTGGCGATGCCGGAAGTTTCTCCATGTACTATAGAGGAAGAAATGCAAAGTTTTAGAGAGCACTGGAATGCTACTGTGGGTTTATCATGTAAGATTTGCTCACACACCCTCACTCCATGTCCTCTGCAGCACAATAAATACTATCTTTTTAAAACAAGGCTGTGAAAAATACATTTGCTAGGGAAGTTTCAGCTTCCTTAAAGAGATTTGTGGTGGCCATTGTCTGAAGGTCATTAATGAGGATAAGATGCTGTCATTAAACAAATCTCCCTGAATACAATGGGAACAGTAGGATTTCCATGTGGTAGAAATGTCATGGTGGCACTGAACTGCTGAAGACCAAGTGAACATGAGCACTGGAGGGAGCAGTAGAGCCAAAGTTGTCCTAGGATGGGTCTGACCTTCAGAGATCAGACACTTCTTTGATGTTGGCTAGTTGCTATCATGGTGTCCCTGTTACTGAAGTAGATGGGCAATCTACTAAGGTTCTACTAATCTACTAAGGCATTAATTTGTATAGTCAGAAAAATGCTGAGTCTGGTGAATAGAAATCTAATTTAAATCATCACCATAGAGTGTCATTGCCACTCTGCCATTTCCAAGACTTGAGTTAGTTTATAGCCTCAGAGGCCCTTGAAAGACAGGGAAGTCAGGTCTCCTTGAAGAATAACCCTGTTATATAACCAAAAATCTATACTATAAATCTTATTTGCCATTCATAAAGGGATCTATGGATATTTTCAAAGGTGACTATGAGTTGGGGAAGAGTGGACTAACCAGACTTTGGGGAAGTACTAGGCACTTGCTCTGAATTGACTCCAGATGCCATTGTACCTCTGCAGTCAGGTAAAGGATTGGGAAGGCCAAGTGGTCAGTGACTCTTGGTTCATCTCACAGTGGGTTTAGTGGGGTTCCTAAACACACTTTGGTTATGTCCAGTCCCGAAATTCATAAACTAAACGGAAATACCAAGAAACTTGGAGAATCTCTACTTTGGCAGCCATCCACAGAGTGAGAGCTGTTATGGTAATAATGGCCAAGTAGAAGCCACTGAAACTGTCTCTACCTACCAAAACAGTGAGCCATATGCAATACCAGAGAGAGAATGGAGATCAGTGACACTGTCAAGGGACTTGAAAAATGTAGGTGTGACAAAGCTCTCTTCAGCAATGCAGAAGACATGAGGATCATGGAGAATGACCATGGAGTACTATAAACTTAATCAGGTAGACAAGATGACTTTTCTTGTGCTTTTCAGTGAGTCTCTTTCCTTGGCTACCTCTATTTTTGCTCAATGGGCTCACAAAGTTTCCATGGTGATAGAGATGGGCGTTATACATGGGGTGAATAACTTGGCCTTCCACTCATGAAGTACAACCGGGCTCCTGCCACCAAAGAGTGCCCAATGTGCCAGCAGCCCACATAGCCCCTCATGTGACATTGTTCCCCAGTGGTGTCAGCTAGCCACCTGGTGGCAGGATGTTTACCTTGGAGGACTTCAACTATAGAAGGAACAGAGCTATATTCTCACTGGAATAGGTACTTACTCTAAATACAGGTTTGCTTTCCCTACCCAAACCACCACTCAGACTTGTGAATGCCTTATTCACCATCACAATAATCAACACAGCCTTGTGTCCAAGGACCTTATTTTATAGCAAATATAGTACAGCAATGGGCTCATGGTCTGACCACATTCCCCAACATTCCTAAATTGGCTGGCCTGATAGAATAGTGAAATGGCTTTTAAGGCTCAGACAGCACCAGGTGGGTAGCAAAACCCAGCAGAGTTGGGACAATATCCTCTAGGAGGCAAAATGTGCTCTAAATCAATAACCAATAAATGATTTCTCCCAGATAAGATTGATGGGAATGGCAAGGACTCCTCTCACTATTGTCCCTAGTGACCCACCAGAAACACTTTTGCACATCTGTGCAAACTGTGCCATCCCCACAAGTGTGTCTTCTGCTGCTCTAGAGGTTTTACTTTCCAAAGTGTAAATGCTTCCACCATAAGGCTCATCAGTGCTTCTTTGAAAGTGAAAGCTGAAATTGACACCTGGCCATTCAGGGATCCTCAGACCAATGAATCAACAAACAGAGAAGGGAGTTTTTATACTAACTGGGGTTATTGAACCTGACTACCAGGGAGATACTGGGTTGCTACCATATAAAAAGAGAAATGAGAGAATATGCCTGGAATGTAAGAAATACTCCCTGGAGCCTCTTAATTACTCCCTGAACCTATGATTAGGCTAAATGGAAAACTATAGCCACTCACTAGAGGCAGGATTGCTAATGACCAAGACCAAGACCCTTCAGGAATGTTTAGCTCACCCTACCAGGTGAAGAGCCACAACCAGACCACACACCTGCTGAGCACAGAGATGATAAAGAATGGGCAGGGGAAGAAAATAGTTATTAATATCAGTATGATCATGAACCAGATGCAGACACAGACATGAGGACTGTAGTAGTTTTCAGTAGTTTCAGCTCTCTTATTTTGATATGAAAATATTAATATGCAAGCCATTTTTTTCTCTTCTTTGTACAAACCCCCTACCATCTAACATAAGACATGTTAATAATATTTAAACTTCCATCTCAGTATTTAATTTATAAGATATTAAACAGGGAATGTGATTCAGGTAGAAGACTGAAATCATGAAAGATGGATAAAGGGTCTTTGCACCCTCTTTTGCTGAGAGAATGTAGCAGGCAGAGTAATGGACCCCCATCAATGTACACATCCTAATCCCAGGCATTTGTGAATATTCTAGGTTCCATGGCAAAGGAGAATAAAAGTTTCAGATGGAATTAAGGTTGCTAATCATCTGATCTTAAAATAGAAAGATTATCCTGGATTACTGAAGTGGGCCCAATGTAATCACAAGGGACCTTAACAGAGGAAAGGGTTAGGGGAGGATAGGTAGAGGCAGACAGCTGGCAGCATGAGAAAAACCTGCCATCCCATGCTGCAGGTGTTGAAGATGGAGACGGTTATAAGAAATTGTCCCACCAATTACCCTCCATCCATCCATCCTTTCCCCTCCCCTCCACCTATGGTGCATTTTACAGGGGTACATGTTAAATCTACTAAATGTCTTAACACAATAACTAAGAAAATGCGATGAAGGCTATGTTAACCAGTTTCATGAAAGTATTTCAAATTGTATATAAAACCAGCACATTGTACCCCATAATTGCATTAATGTACACAGCTATGATTCAATAAAAAAAAAAAAAATGTGGGCAGCTCTAGAAGCTGATAAAACCAAGAAAATGAATTCTTCCCTAGGTCTTCCAGCAGGAACACCAGTGCTGATATCTTGATTTTAGAACCATGAAATCCACTCTGAATTCTTGCCCCCAGATCTGTCAGATAATAAATGTGTGTTCTATTGAAATTGAAATCACTAAGTTTCTGAGAATTTATTATAGCAGCAATAGGGTGCTGTCATGCAGGATGCAGCGTGGTTTGGGCTGCAGGAGAGGCACTGGGAGCTGCTACAGGGGGCGTGCCTTATCACCAGGAGGTCCTCACCTGATGAGGTGGGCAGCAGTGGGCTCACAGCTTCAGCTCCTACTGGATCCTCCTGCAGCTTCTCCAAGTCTCAGCTCAGGTGAGTCCTTAGCTCTGAGACAAAGGGTATCAGCTTCTCCAGTGAAACTCCTGTAGCATGGACACTGGATACAGTGAAAGTTCCTAGTGGGTCCTTCTGCTCTCTGGGGTTTCAGCTCATGCACATGGACTCCAGTTTATTCTCATTCTCCCTCACTTCATGTCAATCTGCTCTTCCAGAGTGTCCATTCTTTTGACTTCAGGTTCAAGCTTCAGATGCAAAGCCTTTAGCAAACTGTTTAACAATGAAGGAAGGTGAAATCCTCACGATAAATCCCTTATTATACATACTACTCCTGGTCGCTCATTTTCTCTGCTTGAACACTGATGGATTCAGTCATGCATTTAATCTACTTTTATGACTGTTATTAAACTTTTTCCATGCCAGGGCGTGGTGGCTCACACCTGTAATCCTAACACTCTGGGAGGCCATAGAAGGTGGATTGCTTAAGTTCAGGAGTTTGAGACCAGCCTGAGCAAAAGAGAGACCCTATCTCTAAAAATACCTGGGTGTTGTAGTGGGCACCTGTAGTCCCAGCAACTTGAGAGGCTGAGGCAAGAGGATCACTTGAGCCCAAGAGTTTGAGGTTGTTGTGAGCTATGATGCCACGGCACTCTACTGAGGGCAATACAGTGAGTTTCTCTTAAAAAAAAAGTTTTTCCAGCATTTCTATGTTTTTGAAGCAGGAATTGGACCCTTCTGTGTTAGCTCATTCTGTCATATTGACTGTAAGTCTGTTTCTACATTGTTGAATTTTCAATTTCCCCTACACACTCCCTACGTACCCCTTTTATTTAGTGCAGAAACTTGTACTTGGGCACTGATTCATTGATCTTTGAACTTCCCGGTCCCACTTTGTCTCCAAGGATTTCTGAAGAGAAACAGCACGTGGGAATAAAGCCAATACCTGCCTCCTCATGTTTTCTCAGACCATTTCAGATGCAGGAAAAGTGCTGCTCACAATGCAACAGAAACATCACTCTAGCTTCCACTTTTTGTTCTGGAGGCTCCATCCTTCTCAGTCCTGATGTTTTCTCCTGAGTGACGGGCTCTCAGTCCTTGGCAAGTGGAGCCTCCTGAGCACCACTTTTACTCTGCTGGAGCACTGCACCCACACCTGCCAGAAGGATCGGAGGCATCTGTGGGCTTAGACCCAGGACAGCCTGAACTCCTTAGTCCCATAATCTCCTTTTCAATCCTTCATCACTAACTTTGCACTGACCACATGACCAGCCTTCCCCTGAGAAGCAGAAGCTTCATGGGACCCTGGGCCTCCAGACTGGATGAATCTCTATAATCTTTGCTGTCTTGATTGTGCACCAAAAATTTGCCTGGGAGAGGTAAGAGAGGTTAGCTATATACCTGCATCACAGTAAGAATACTGTGGCTTATCTTTTGAGAAAATAGGAGTATAGTTTTATCATTGTTAATGATTTATTACATTGGGCAAGCCATTTTCTTCCCTAGTCTCTGTCTCTCCACTTGTAAAGTGAAATAATGAGGCCTCATACTGTAAAATATATCTCAGCACAAATAGTGTGCTATTATCTAAGTAACTGGGAAACATGGAGGTTAGGAGTAAGCAGATCTTCAACTACAGTTCTGTGCTGAAGTAGCAATGGCTCTGGGCAACTGTATTTGTGATGTACCTCTATGGAAATTCGTAAGGAATGGTATATGAAGATAGCATCACATAGCTCTAGTCTATAGAAGAAGAGATAAATCTGGCTACCTTCTGACACAAATTGATGAAGTAAATGAAGGAAGGAGAGAGAGGAATTCAGCTTGCATTTACACATTTAACCAATATTTATAGTTTCACCCACTGTGTTAGTCATGAGGCAGCCGATTGTGAGCCACAGAGCCCTGGACCTTACTCCTGAGGGCTTACATTCTAGCAGAGGAGAAAGACATTGATCAGATAACCACCCTATTAGATAATTACAAGTTGAGGGGTAAGTGCCATGGAGAAAAAGCAGAGCCAAAGTTAAGGTTCAGGGCAAGTTTCCTGGAAGTGCCATTTGAACTGAGGTCTGAATAAGTGGACTGAGGGCTTATCTATTGCATAATAAACTGCTGGAGATCAAGTGGGCCGGGGTTGTTTTAGACAGGTTGGGGTTGATGTGCTTTCCAGACATCCAAGTGGGGATAGCAGCAGTTAGTTGCATGGGGGTGGACGTGTAAATTGGGAGGTACTGTTTCTACTCAGCAACTGAAGCCAATGATGAGTTTGAGATCACCTAGAGCAAAGGTCCCCAACTTTTCTGGCACCAGAGACTGGTTTCAAGGAAAGCAATTTTTCCATTTCCTTGGGTGGTGGCATTAGATTCTCATAGGAGGGCACACCTAGATGTCTTGCACACACAGTTTAAGTAATCTGATAATGTATACTTATATTTAGCTTTAAATACACAGAGGGAGGAGGCCTGAGATCGGGAGGGTGCCAGTTCCTCCTGTGTATGTTTGTTGCTCACTTTGAGCAGTTTCAGGGTTGTTATTGACCTTAGTCATCCATCTACACATTCTCTTATTCATTCAATAAGTAACATGAATAAGAGACAATCCTTACTTTTGAGGAGCTTACCATCCACTGTAGTTCAATGTTGGGTTAAAATACTTCCTTTAAAAATCTGCTCTGTGGGAACCACTTTGCAGACATGAATACAAAGACAAGTAGGAAGGACTTGCCTTCTCCCTGCCTTTAGGAATAGGGTCTATTGGGATAATACTGCTATCAACATCAAGTGCAAAATAGCATTTCAAGAATGTTTTGTCCATACCCTGCCATCAATGATAATAAGCTGACCATGTACAAGGTTAACTTTTTGGGTAATAAGCTAACTATGTACAAGGTTAATTTTTTCCAAGTTCTGACCATCAATGATAATAAGCTGACTATGTACAAGGTTAACTTTTTACAAATTCTGAATTAAAGATAGACAAGTCTGATATTATACTTTATCTTGCTTATTCTACGGAACAGTGTTTTGTGTTCAGAATGAATAGGACCTGGGTGTTGTGCTAGTTATCTATTATTGCATAACAAATTGTCACAAACTTAGAGTCTTAAAACAACAAAGATGTATTATGTCACTGTTTCTGGGGGTCAAGGGTCCAGGCAGAGCTTATCTGACTCCTCTACTTTGGTGCAACCCAGGGTTGAGGTCTCATCTGAAGGCTCCACTGAGAACAATCACTTCCAAGCTTATGTGATTGTTGACAGAATTCGGCTTGTTTGGGGCTATTGGACTGAGCGCATTAGTTCCTTGTTGACTGTTAGCTAGAGGCTTTCCTCAACTCCTTACCACCCAGAGCTCTTACAACATGGTAACTTGCCTCATCAAAGCATACAAACCATTAAGGAATAGCAAAAGTCTGAAAGCAAAACAAAGTCACTATCTTGTGTAACATAATCACAGATGGGACAAATCATCACCTATGCCATATTCTGCTGGTTAGAAGCAAATCACAGGTCCTACCCACACCCAAGAAGAGGAGATTATAGAGATTTAAATACCAGAAGTAGGGAGATTATGGGCTATCTTAGGAACTGCCTAGCATAGATATCTAAAGCCACCATTAATTGCTAGGTAAGTTCTGACTCTTGATTTTCACTAAGAGTACCCAGATGACCTTGAGTCTGTCTTCTAAATCCTGTTTGGTTCTCTTCACTGGGTTTGATACCTTCATTGCAAGAACTTTCCAATTCCAGTAGGCAAGGGGAGCTGGACCTTGTGTTTTCTTGTATCAAGCTGTTTGATTCATGACACTGGAGCTGACAACAATGCGAGTGACTGCTGCTATTGTGCCATTCCCACCTTCTTAGCTGAGATCCCTAAGAGAGGTCTCACCACATGCAAACTAGTTGCATTTTTCTTAGAGTTGTTAATCTGGGATCTTTACTCTTCCTGGGGATATCTGACTTAGTTTCTCCTAATCCAGCCACATGAATGCTTTGAGACTTGCTCAGCCCACACTCTGGTTAGGAAGCTTCTGTCTTGAACTTTGTATTATTATTTGAAAGATCCACTGAGATATGATTCATATACCATAAAATTCACCATGTGTATGATTCAGTGGCTTTTAGGATATTCAGAGTGGTGCAACAATCCCAATCAGTATTAGAATTGATTATTTGACCCCCAAAGAAACCCTGTATCCTTTAGTAGGCACTCCCCATTTTTTCTAAACCCTAGACTATCACTAATCTAATTTCTGTCTCTAGACAGAAATCTAAAAAATCTAGACAAAAATCTAGAGACTTTTATATTCTGGACATTTAAAATAAATGAGATCACACACTATGTGATCTTCTGTATCTAGTTCTTTCACTTAATGTTTTCAAGGTTCATTTATGTTGTAGCATGTATGCATATCAGTATTTCATTCTTTTATATTGGAAAATCGTATTTGTTACATATTACCAATCTTACATATGGGGGTCAGACAGTTAAGCTTGCAAACTCATTTTAGAAAAAGTGCTACATACCTCACTGATGAATATCACTATGGTCACCCTCAAAGTATTCCCCTTGACCATCTGATGACTTTAGTGATATTCAGCAATGAGGTATGTAGTACTTTTTCTAGAATGAGTTCACAAACTTAATTGTTCAACCTTGTATTACCAATATCTGCACTACATATATAATATTAACATATAAGTTATTATATGGATATACCACATTTATTTAACCATTCATTTAGATGGTTTTCACTGTTCGGCTATTATGCATAATACTGCTATAAACATTTATAAATATGTTTTTATGTGGACTTATGTTTTCTTTTCTTTCTTTCTTTTTTTTTTTTGAGGCAGAGTCTCACTGTGTCACCCTCAGTAGAGTGCTGTGGTGTCACAGTTCACAGCAACCTCAAACTCTTGGGCTTAAGAGATTCTCTTGCCTCAGCCTCCCAAGTAGCTGGGACTACAGGTGCCCACCACTATGCCTGGCTATTTTATGTTTTCATTTCAGGTACATATTTAAGAGTGGAATGGCTAAGTTGCATAGTAACTCCATGTTTAACAATCTGAGGATCTACCAAAATGTTTTCCAATGCAACTGCATCATTTTACATTTCCGGCAGCAATATATGAAGGTTCCAAATTTCTTCACATCCTTCTCAACACTTTTTTACTTTATTTATTTTTTTAGAGAACGAGACTCACTTTGTCGTACTTGGTAGAGTACCATGGTGTCACAGCTCACAGCAACCTCCAGCTCTTGGGCTTAGGTGATTCTCTTGCCTCAGCCTCTGGAGTAGCTGGGACAACAGGCACCCATCATAATGCCCAGCTATTTTTTGTTACATTTTGGCCAGGGCTGGGTTCAAACCAGCCACCCTCGGTATATGCAGCCGGCGCCCTACTCACTGAGTCACAGGCGCTCTCCAATACTTTTTGACTTTAGGCATCCTACTGTGTATGAAGCTGTATCTCATTGTAGTTTTGATTTGCATTTTCCTGATGGCTAATGACACTGAGGATCTTTCTGTGCCCTTATTAGCCATTGGTATATCTTCTTTGGAGAAACATACATTCAGATGTTTGCGTGGGCCTCACTCTGTACTGGGCTCTGTTCTGATCCTCCTACAGCCCTCTATAGGAGATAAGAATCCAGGATCCAAGGTGACATACCCACCTGGAGCCTATGCCTTTTCTGGGAGACTATGCTCTGGGTACTGGGAACACTGGGGACACCCTACCCTAATGAGATCCTTTGGGTCTCTCAGGTCTTTGGACCCGAATGGAGACCACATTGCCAGCACACACACCCAAAGTCCTGAACGATGGCTACTGAGGAGGAAATTGTTAGTAGAGAGTATGGTAGCTTGTGGACGCATGGGCAGGTGAGTGAGTGTGACCCCTTATACTGTGGGTAGATGCAGGGATGGGAAGAAAAGGTGAGAGATTGCCTGGGCTCCCAAATTGGCCCTCCATGCTCTATCAAGTTCCAGAGCAGAACTCCAGGGAATGAAAAAATTCTAACTCTATACCTAGTCTTCCAGTTGATTATGAAGATAGAAATTTCAAGGGATAGAACTTATTTAATAATTTGTAGGCATGATTTGTAAGTTTTGCTTTTCCTTTTTGTGAAGACAGGGTCTCACTCTGTCACCCAGATTGGAATGCAGTGGCCCAAATCATTGCTCACTGTAACCTCCAGCTCTGAGGCTCAAACAATCCTCTTATCTCAGTCTCCTGAGTGGTTGGGACTATAGGCATATCCATGTCCAGCTGGATTTATAACTTCTTAATGATCAGACATACAGCATGTGGGCCTCCATTTGTCCTTCTACTCTGACCCTAAATATTAGGGGCCGAGATTGAAGGTGTTCCTACTGCACATGCCTCTTTTTCTTAGAACTCAATAGCTAGTGTGCAGTTAGGTCAGGCCACCAAAATAAAGGCCAAAGGGCAGTAAGCAATACACTGAGCCCAGAGAGTTTAGCAGCTAACAACAGAGGCTCCAGAGCAAGGCTGTCCAGATATTGAGTCCCATCTCTACTACTAACTGGCTCTGTGAACTGGACTACATTTTTAAAAATTCTGCAGATTTGTCTCTGCAAAATAGAAATCATTACATTATCTTCCTCAAAGGAGTTCTGTGAATTTTAAATGGGTTACTACTTCTAGAGCATTCAGGAAGAGTGCCCGGCCTGGAGGTAGCACCAGTGGAGAGCTGTCATTGTTAGGAGAGGTTGTGAGTATTGGGAAAAGACGACTCTTTCAGATCTGGTTGTCTCCTCTTCAGTGGAAACTTTCCCTAAGATCATCCAGAAGTCCCAAAAACCTGCCTGGAAAAGGACAAATTCCCAGGGTTCGATTTCTTTGTGCTTGCTTGACTTCTTTGGAGAGAGACCTTCCACGGAACATGCCAACAGGCCCTGCTTTCGTACTCCAGCATCTGCTAGCATTTGCATAAGGGCATTCTGAGAATAGCTTATGCTTGAGGAGGGGGACGAAGGAGAGGGTTAAAAATGCTAAAATTTGACCAACTCTCCAAATGAAAATATAGCTTTAGGGAAAACCAGAATGTCTCCTTCTTTTACTTTCACTCTCAAAATGCATTGTGATGAATAATGCCCCAGGGCTGGTGTATGCAAACTTCCACTGTGCTCAGGGAGATAATTGAATCCCCTATAATGATGGTCCAAAAAAAAAAAAAAAAAAAAAACATACCAGACACCCAAGGCTCAGAGACTTTAGATCAGCCCAGTTTGGCTTCTAGCCCACAGCACCTACAATTATTCTGTAGTGATTTTTGTTTACCTATTTAGTGCCTCCACTAGGCCAGGAGGGAGAATCTAGTCATAATTCAGCCCTCATGGGTAAGCAGCACGCTCGAAATTGAAAAAGTTATTCAAATGGATAATGAAATAGGGCTGAGTTTCTAATGTCCTCCTCCATGGGAAAAATGGCATAAATCATGGGACTTTGCAAATGGCTTACATGTTGTTTGTGATGAGATTATTTAAGAGTCAGCTCATTGGCGCTGCTATCTGAGAATATTATCCCAGGGTGAGTGGTGGATCTGTGCACCTGTATCAAAAGGAAGAATGGAAAGTGTCTACATTTGGTCTTGAGAAGGTCACTGTCAGCCACCAAATGGAACCAGAGTCTCTTCTGTGCTGCTTAAAATCACACAGGTGAGACTATGGGTAAAAACTAGCTTTTAAGGTGGTGGTCTCAGAAAAAATGTTTGAAGCATAGTCAAACTATCAGAATATATTCCTGGGTGCTGCTCAGTCCAGAGAAGACATGAACAATCTACCTGCCCAAACCAGCATCAGGCCAATTCCAGCGCCTGGTCAAGCTGTGACCACTACGACACCACTCCCCACATCAATTGCCGAGGGTCAGCCTGAAATAGTTTCTGGCATTTAAAGAGCAGGCAATAGGCTAGGTTCAGTGGCTGATGCTGTAATCTTAGCACTCTGGGAGGCTAAAGCTTGATGGATTGCTTGAGCTCAGGACCAGCCTGAGCAAGAGCGAGACCTGGTCTTTACTAAAAATAGAAAAACTAGCCAGGTGTGTGGCAGGTGCCTGTAGTCCTAGCTACTTAGGAGGCTGAGGCAAGGGGATGACTTTAGCCTAAGAGTTTGAGGCTGCTGTGAGTTATGATGATGCCGAGTCACTCTACCCAGGGTAACAGAGTGAAACTCTGTCTAACAAAACAAAATGAGTAGTCAATAGACACACAGCGATCATGTCTACTACATGCCCCACCTGAGTCCCCAACCAAATTCAAGGTGAATTTTCTAGTTACAAGCATGTTCACATATGACAGCTCAGGAAAGTAAGTAATCCATTTCATCATCATTTTGCACAGGGAACCCCAAAAGTCACTCCTAAAGTTGCCATCCATAGGGAAAATGGAAAATTGTAGCGAAATGTACCTTTATTTACAAAATATTCATTACAAAATTTTACAAACAGTTGGCCCACATGCAAAGAATATTTTGTAAAATTTTGTAATGAATATTTTTTAAATAAAGGTACATTTAGCTATAACTTCCCATTTTTTATATGTATGGTGATGGTAGGAGCAATTTTGGGGATGACACCCCAAAACCCTGTAGATGTGAAATAAGTGAAGTACAAGAAATAAAGTGATTTTCTCAAGGCCATATGATTAGTGAGGTCATAGAGCAAAGGGGTAAGACTAAGGCTCCACAGTTATCACCATATTTAAACCCATATCCTTTCTATAATTGAAATTTTGCCACATGGATTTTGAAATTTGGTATTTCATGAACCAGAGCAATGAGTGCTTTCCAATAGAATGTTCTGAAGTGATGGAAACATTCTCCAGTAGGTCTATCCAGGGTGGTAGCCACTAGCTATACGTAGATTTTCAGCACTTGAAAAGCAGCTAGTGTGATTGAAGAACCGAATTTTTAATTTTATTTCACTAGAGTGAATTTAAAATTAAAAATCACATGTGGCAAGTAACTGCCGTATTAGGGAGCAGAAATGTATTCATCTGTAATAGTCAGGAAACTCCTTCCTACTCTAGCCAAATGCAGTGGCTTAGTGCATGCACTTCTGGGTCAGATAGTGTGTATCACACAATGCCTAGTTGAGTGAGGAATTAGTGGAGAAGGAAGAGGGAGCTTTGAAGAAATTTGAAGAAATGACTTAGAAATCTGAGAAAATTGAGGCCTAAATGTTTCCTATGTATCAATGACTGTATTCATATATAACTAGAAAAAGAAAAGGAATATAGGAAAGAGAAACTAGAAGAAAGAAAATGTAATCATTTATTTATTTATTTATTTATTTATTTTTAGTTTTTAAGCAGTATCTTCCTCATTAAGAGCTATGGAGAAATTGTCAAGTTTGGTAGCAGGGGGCATGGTCCCTCTTGCAGAGAGCAGAGAAAGTCAAGTAGGCCTGAAATGTTCATTGGGGAAGTCACAGTAGTAGCTTTGAGGGAAACTAGGTGACAGGAACTTGAGGCTGAATGTTAGATCAGAGACACAAATATAAGATAGATATTCAGCAAACCCCGGGATTTGGATTCCAAGTGGAATAGTTGAGAGGGTCAGGCATACTGAAGCAATTAAAGAGAATATAGGCTAAGAATTTAGGACCCTGACATCTAAGAATTAGAAAGAAAGGCTCTACTAGATTCTACCAGAATCAGGATGCAGAGAAAGGAGGAGAGGCTGTGCGGACGGCTGTTGTTGCAGAGAAGAATCCTGATAGACCAGGCTGTTCTTGTTGAGGTATAAGACTCATTGCTGGAAGCAAAAAAGTCTAGCTCAGCACATAGGTCAGGAAGCTTTTGATTGCAAGTAAAAGAATTCCCAGGTAATGAATTTTACACAATAAGGATGTTTATTCTTTTCCATGAGGAAGGAGGTAGCGTTTATTCTCATGACAATTTTATGAGGGAAGTTGATTTATTTTTATTAAGTCATATACACATAGATCACGAATACTATTATGCATATGTGGGGTACAATGTGTTGATTTTTTTTATACAATCTGACGTGGTTACATCAAACCAATCAACATAGCTTTCGCCTCATTTATTTGATTATTATGTTAAGATTTTTATGTTCTATATTTGACAGATTTGACTTATACCCTTGCAATATGCTCCATAGGTGTGGACCCTCCCTCTATCAAACCTTTCCCTCCCCTCCCTTCCCACTCCATTTCTCTCCTTCATTCTGGGCTATAGTTGTGTTCTATCTTTCATAAGAAAGTGTGAGTAAATATAAGTTGGTTTCATAGAAGTACTGAGTACATAGAATACTTTATCCTCAATTCTTGAGATACTTTACTCAGGGGAATATGTTCCAGGTCCCTCCATGTAAACATAAAAGAGGTAAAGTCTCCATATTTTTTAAGGCTGCATAGTATTCCATGGTATACATATACCACGATTTATTAATCCATTCATGGGAAGTTGATTTTGTAGCTAGGAAGAAGGTAAAGCTTTGGGAGGTTAAATTTCTTGCCCAAAGTTGCACAGCTGGTAAGGGGCAGAGCCGCGATTGGGCCCATCAAATCTCAGCTACTGAGAGTACTTAAAGACTCTACATTATGGTTAGGTTTATCTTATACAAAGAACCTTTCATGATTTACAACTGCATTAGAAAAAAGTTACCAGATATAATTTTCATTTTATGAAGGTCAGAATTCATAGTATGGAGAGATGATGAAGACAGTGTCCAAATCACACAGCAAGTCAAACAGGTAATGAACCCTATGGCTCAAAACACAGGCTTCCTATAAGACCTACCAGGTTTCATTTCATAGCTCCCACCCCTGCCAAAAGAAGAGTAAACAAAATCAAACAATGCATCCCACAGCGCTGGCATGTGCTCTCTGAAGCACCTCATTGCTTCGCCATCACCTTCCCAATTGCTGCTGTTTCCTGGAAATGAAGAAACAGGTGATGCATTCAAAGCCAGTTGGGAAGGCAGAATTCAGCATCTGCAGCCAAGGGGGCTGACCACCCCACGAGAAACTGACCCCAAGCTGTTCAAGGACAAAAGGACCTCATGGTCAAGTGTAGGGAGGTGCAGTCTCAAAGACTGAGCCACTTTAAATAAACTCTCAAGCTGAATTCTGTATCAAAAAGTGTTTTGCTGGTTATCATCAACCAGCAAAACACTTAACCCATAAGCATACCTTTAAAAAGTTTATAATCTAGTAAAAAGGCATTCATTGGAAGGTCTCAAATATATTCAATAGACAGATTTAAGGTTGGCTTAGCCTATGCAAAGTGCTAATATTTTTCAAAAGATAATTAGCCATTTATTACCTTATCTGTGGCCAATGTCACATAACACTGAGAAATTGATCATCATATAGCCTAAAACATCTAAGACTCTGGAACAGAAATAACTGCCAAATATGTATTAAATTGATAAAAATAAATCCAAACGTGATTAGAGTCACTCGGTTGTATATCCAACCCAGCAGGTGGGAAATCCTTCAGAGGAATTAAGGGAAGGTTTAGGGAAAGCAGATTAATGGAGAAAGATTAAATGTGTTTTAAAAGCAGCACAAAACATATTTTAAATGACAATCCTTCCATAGGCAATGTGAAAAGGTACTTGGGCACAGTGAAAATTCAAGCACGTGGTTTGAACGTATATCTTGCAGTAAAAACTGAAAATGTCTCCACTATGCACCTGGAGGACACTTGGAAGTGATGAACGATGGTTAAGTAATTTCTCTTTTTATCTTTACATTTAATCAATACATTTAATAGAAAAACATTGCTATTATAAAAGATTCAAACAGTATAAAAGTACGTAAAGTGAAATGTAAAGATTGCTCTGGATGGAACATTGCTCCCTCACTGGACCCTCCTTCCCCACATTCACATGCCCTGCTGAGTCGACTAGTGCTAACTGTACAGGGCTTGGGCTTTCTGAGCCTCTTTCTGTTTGTCTACCTACATATACTCACATGTGCACATATATTTGATATTTCATATATTTTTATTTCTTACATAAATTTAGGAAGTAATATAAATATTATTTATTACTTGCTTTTTAATCCCACAGTATGTCTTAGAGCCTTGTTTTCTTTCTCTTTCATGCAGGGTCTTGCTCTGTTGCCTGGGCTAGAGAAAAGTGACATCATCACAGCCCACTGAAACTTCAACTCCTAGGCTCAAGTGGTCCTCCTGCCTCAGCCTCCTGAGTATTTGGGACTATAGGCACATAACATCTTGCTTGGCTAGATACATATTTTTCATTTTTTGTAGAGATGGGATCTTACTGTGTTTCCCAGGCTGGTCTTGAACTCCTGAGCTCAAATAATCCTCCCGCTTTGGCCTCCCAAAGTGCTAGGATTATAGGTATGAGCCACCTCACCCTGAGTCTTGTAACTATTTCATGTTAATACATATATATGTACCTTATTTTTTAATGTCTGACACAGTATCTCATAGCATGGATCTATTTGGTTAGGGTCTGACTGATTATATTTGGTGTGTTTCTAATGGTTCATTATAAACAAAATCCAGAAGAAGGCTTGTTTACTGATTTTCCGAGATATGTCAGAGCATCACTTCTAGTAGACTCACCTAAAACTTAGTCTTAGTAATTATTAGTTAAACAACCTAAAGTGAATCAATTAATGACAGTTTTGCCCCTATTGGCAGGTGGCCCCTTGCCATGACCCCTCCTGTTTATGTACTGGCATTCTAATTGCTGAGCTTGAGGACAACTAGCCCATCAGATCTCTGCATTTCACAGGAGCAAATGCTGTCTTCTCTTTATGGGACATCACAACCCCTGTCATCTCTTGTTTTTCTATAGACATACCACATCCCATAATATATAAATAGCAATTATTTTTAGAAGCAGGTACTATGAGACTATTTATTTGAATGATTGTAACAACCACGTAATTTATCTACCACCTATAGTCCTTTTGATTCCACTCTGATTCTTTTTTCCTGCAGCAGCCAGTACTCTTTGCAAAATGTAGATCTGATCATGTGACCTCCTAAAACTTATAAAATAAAGACAAGGTTCCTTTATATGAACACTGTCTTTCTCTCCTGACTTATTCTACATCAGGCTGCCCTGTACTCTCTCACATGGAGCCACAGGTACCTTCTTTCATTTCTTAAACTGAAGTTGTCGTAGACAGTTTTGTAGGCTTTGTAACGCATAACTAGCATTACAATTAGCATCGTACTCATCCTAGATTTTAACAATCTTCTGAGAGGTGGCAATAAAGTAGAGAAAAGGATAATCTTTCTAATTTTTCCAAGGGGATGATGTGGGCCATCAAATTTCTTATGATCATGAGATCTTTGAATATACTATTCCATTTGCTTAGAAGACTTCTCTCTCTCTCTCTCGTGTCCAGTTTGCCCATATCCATTCTTCAAACCCTAGTTCAAACTTCGCTTCCTCAGGAAAGGTTAATCTTCTCTGATTCTATAATTATGCCAAATCCTGCTAGTATGTACCTAATGCCTTTTCTTCATAACACTTGCCACACTTGATATTTTATCTTTATTTGTAATTAAAATTATTTTATGATTATTTACACTTTTTGATTAATGTCTGCATCCCCCCTGGATTGTGAGCTTTCTGGAGAAAAGGAGCATACCTGCATTTTACTCATTGTCGTATCCTCATTACCTGGCATGCTGTTAATGAATATGGTTTGAATACTGAATACATAGATAATTTAGAAATACCATCCTCGTCTATAGTTAAGAAAATTGACGTTCAGAGGCAAATGAGTTTCTCAGGGTCGCAAAGTGACCAAGAAGCAGTGCCAGATCTCATACTCAGATTTTTCAAAAGGGCAAGTTTCTCTCCATTAAGGGGGTTCTTTTGAGTTCCAGACAGACTCCATAAGGGGAACAGTTCATAGGAAGAGAATCTGGAGAGCTGTTTACTCTAGGAGGAGTGTTAAGTCCATGTAAACTCTGACCGAGCAAGTAAAAGGAAAACAGCCACGAAGAAAGGACCATAGGACCAGATGGTAGATCAGATGGAAAGTGAGGATGGGGGGACTCACCTGTGAGATGGGGAGCAGAGCAGGCAGCATGAGGACTGGACATGTGGGTCTGGAGGGGTTAAGAGATTTAGGCTCTGACCCTCCAAGCCTGGTCTCTGGGCACTTGTTTTCAGAACAAGGGCATCTCCTTCATGAAATGAAGTTACCTATACAATACAAGTAACGACAATCATCATGTATTGGGAACTTAGTGCATCTGAGCGTAATGCTGGATGCTTTATAGGCATTATTTTAGTTGGTCCTCCAAGAAATCCACTGAGGAAGGTGTTAAATTTAGAACCCTGGCTTGTCCTTTTCTCTTATTAGTTCCAACATTCTGATTATTAAATATGTGAAGTTTTTTTTTTACTTTTTCTGTTTTTCTCATTTCCTCTACTTCTTTGTCTCCTGGTCCCCATCTTACCATCATTTTCACATCCAGGTGCTCAGAGCCTCCTGGTACCCACCATGAAATTCCACCAGGTCTAAATGCCTCTCTCTAACCCATTTCTATTAAGCTAATTGGCATTAAGGTTTAAATTACTAGTGGATTCTTGCTGGGTTCGTGTCCCTCTAAAGGACCACTGTATTATAATGGAGTTTTATTGGAGAAATATTTAAGGTAGCCTTCTAATCTTCTAACCAAGTAAATGAATCACTAATGGTATTACTTCAGGCAGAGATGCAAGATGTTTTTGAAGGACAGAAAGATTTGCTAGACATCTGAAATTATATCCATACTTAGGTCTCCACTAATTTAGCCTCTTGTGAGATTGACTCCTTCTAAATCCTCTCATCCCTGTCCCCCTCCTTTCTCGCTATTTCTGGGTTAAAATTCTGTGACTACACATGGCCCATGGGCAGATATGAACAATTTTCTTCGTATCTAGACAGCAGTTCTCCCGCTGTAAACTATATCTCCCTGCACCCATGGGATCTCTGGGAAATGAGAAAGCTGAGCTGTCCCCAGGGTGTGGGGAATTAGGGCAGTTGCTCTGTTCCCTTTTCTACTGTGGAATGATGGAGATAATTGAGAGAAAGATGGTTAGGATGGGACTTACTCTTTGATTGTGTACTACACAGCCCACAAGCCATTAGAGATACTCTGGCAGTAATGATTAGTTGATTTACAGTTCACTGCAGATGTAGTTGAGGTTGGCAGGTGACATGGGGGGCTTTTTCTCCAGCCATAGCCGAGCTCTCAGGGAGTTCCATGAATAGTTTTGGGAAGCTCTCCAGGACCTATTTCCTTCCCTAGTGGAAATATTTTAATTCCTACACAAACGAAGGTCCCAATGAACTGTCACCTCTACCCTGCATTGTGCCCCCTGGCTAGATCCTACGTATCAGCACTTTGGCTGAACTTTCTATCAGGATTTTGATTTCACTTATGAATGTTATCTCTTGAACTATCTTCATTTCTATTATTTATAGACCCAAAGACCAGTCTCATTATACTCTTTGCCCATTGCAGGCTTCTGGGGTCCCAGTCTTCTGGTCTTCTATTTTTTTCTGAGGGGAGAATTTTGATGTGACTGCCAAATACTTTGTTTTGCTTTTGTACCACACTAAGAGTTGTTTAGTCAATGATTTTTAAAAAGTTACATTGAAAGTATTGTTTGAAGCATTATTATACTGGGTAGTTCTTGCTTGGTCTTTCTTCCTAGACAAATGAGAATTCAGAACTTGTGACCTGGAGCTCCCTGAGCTATTGGTATAAAGATGTATATTATGTGGCAAAGACTGACTGTCAGCAATCAAAAAATATAAAAAGGAAAACCAAACACTTGGGATGATCAAGATGTAACTCTGCATGGTGGGGCCAAGGGGGAAGAATCCAGGTCTAAACTATGGAACGTGAGGATACCTTATCAGAGCAAGTAGAAACTAGAGACCAACTCTGAACTGCTGGAAGGAATCTCTAACCACTTTGGATAGGGTACCTGTGCCCTCAGTAATGGATATATGTGGAGCTGAATTAAGGGGCCATACAGGTATAGACTGATATTGAGAGATTCACATGTTGTAGTTTTTCAACTCTGGACCTTATTAGAAAAGATCTTATTAGGTACCTGTTATGGGTATATCAGTTAGCTATTGCTGCGTAACAAACTAACCTGATGCTCAGTGGTTTAAAACAATATGTTTTATGAACTTATAAATAACATTACTATATACCATGTTTTGGGGTGTTGGTTGGAAATTGACTCACATAGGAGATTGTTCTGGTCCTCCTTGTTTGGGTTGGGTAGAGCAGGGAAGTGGCAGAGCCTCTGCTCTAGGCTACAGTAGCTTAGTCAGGCAGTTCCATTCTCCATGTCTCTGATACTCCTTCTCAAACAGGCAAGCTAGTGCAGTATGCTCTCCCAGTGATGGCACAAGAGCAAGAGCAGAGCAGAAAGATATACAGTCTCTTGAGGCTTGGTCTAGGAACTGACATAATGTCACAATCTGCCTCACTCTAATGTCCAAAGTGTGTTTCACAACTAAACCTAAGTCAAGAGGCAAGGGAGCTTACTGTGAGATGGCCCTGTAAAGATATGTGGCAAAGAGTGTGGATACAGGAAAGGGAAAGAATTGAAGGCAATGACTCCATCTATATAAGAATGTGCTGGGCACTCATACTCTTAGAAATTTAAGCATCACACGTAAAGTAAGAAGATATTCTTATCCTGATTCTACAGACAATTCAAAATGTTTCCATTGGTCATTAGGGTAGCAGAATAATGAAGCGGCAAAAATAATTTTTAACCCAGGTTTCTATGGTTCTAAATTTGTCATCTTTCCATTATGCGATTAGAATCCACCAAGTTATCCTCCTGGATTCTGGTTAATTTTTATACAGAGGAGACACACAAACACATGTGTTATATTTGACAAAAATTTTAACAATTCAATAAATATAATTAAGATAAAAACAAAAATAAGAACAAACCTAATTGTATTGTCCATTTATCCTATTTTCCAGCAATTCCCATAAGTCTGTTAGACGATTTTCTGTCATTTATTCTTTTCTCTTAAAATATTCTAGAAAGTTCAAAATCTGGCCTTGATGATACTTTCCCCTACCATTTATACAAGCACACACAGGGCTGATATTTAACACATTATAACATGGAGCTCAATAGTAAGGCAATTCTTGCACATCATGAAAAACATTCCATTACTTGAAAGAAACATTTCTAACACCCTAGTATTAAGTATAGCAAGTAGTGCTCAAGATGTCCCTTTAAAACATTTTCAGAGGGTTTACTCAAAGTCCTTCTGCCAGCCGGGCCTGTGGAATATGTGATAACCAGAGTGAACTTGGAGTAATAATGGCTTAAATCATCATGTTGGCGCCCCAGTGGGATTATTCCCATAGGCAAATAAGCTTTCTTTTATGTAGACTCAAACAAATAATGTAGGTTCTCTTGATTATGCTCCAATATCACTGTTGGAAAGGGGACTTGCTAGTTCTTAATTGCCTAACAGACATCTGCTGAGAAGCAACAAGATGGAGAATCTTAACAGCCCCCGTCTTACCAAGTACAGAAACTGCTGACCAGGTCCCTAGCAAGGCTGCAAATGCTTCCCCGGTGGGAATCAGTACCACCTATCAGTCACAACAAGTGTCATGTCTATCCTTTCCACTAACTTGTTGTTAAAGCCCGAGACCAGGGTGAATCCATTCTCTATTTTGAACATGGGAGAATTATTTATGCAATGACAAGCTACAGGTAGCATGTGAAAAAAAGCAATACAAAGAAGGGGACAGCAAACTGAGCTAAGAGTCAAGAGACCTGGGATCTGGTTCTGGTTTAATTCTAATTAGCAGTGAGACCTTAAGTGTATTTCTTCCCTCTTTTTGAGCCTTAGTTTTCTCATCTGTTAAGCTTGAGAATACACAGTTAACATCTTAGAAACAGCCATGATTTCATTTCCACATCAGCAAAGACCTAAGAGTTCTTGGGCATATTATTTGTTCTCTCTGAGCCTGAATTTTCTCGCCTACTTCACACAGATAATAATCTCCACATTCTCTTTCTCAGACGGCTGAGAAGAAGGGTAGGAACTATTAATTTCCTATTCTACTTTGATTTCTCTCGCTACAGTGTTCTGGAATTCCAAAACTAGACTACTGATGCTTTCAACAATTGTTTTATTCTATGAGATCTGTCTCCTAACAAGTCACTGACAATAACACATAACTATACAGCTCTTTTGAAGACATTTATCATCATACTCTATTGACAAAGTCTGAATTGACAAAAGACTTACATTCTTGTTGGTGACTTTCCCTTCGAAAGTCACCAACCAATGGGAGGAGAATGTTGGAAACTTTCAATCCTGTGGTCCTTCTATATAGGTTCTTCATATTCTCACAATCTCATAAAATTGCCCAAGATCACAGTAGGTTTCCGGTAGTGAAACTAAAAGCCACATTGAACGATGATGTTGTGGTCATTCTTACCTACCACTTAACTCATCTCATCTCAGAAACAAGCCAGAAAGATCACATTTGGAAAAGAAGGCTTAATCTTCATTTCCCCCTTAATTATTAGATTTTCTGAAAGTTTTAGGGGATAGGGTTACTTTTAATTTTATTCCCCCCAAATAAAATACATGCAGGCTGTAGAAGCTTGCCGAATTTTTGTCACTTCTGCCAGTCTGCAAGTGGTTTGGGGAGCTAAGGCACAGAGCCACAAAACCAACAGAATACACATCTGCCTGGCTGGCAGGTGCATTAAACAGTTACTTTTCACACTGAGCAGCTTCCTTTGAGTTAACCAGTTCAGGAAGGTATTGATCGGTGGTCTGCAATACATGGAAGCTGAGAGATAGCATTTACACAGAGATGCTACCTATGTTGTCTTACTTGGTCCTGAGTGATGAGGATAGGAATGATCAGACATTTGGTTCTTTATTTTTTTAATTGTTTTTATTGTTGGGGATTCATTGAGGGTACAAGGTTACACTGATTGCATTTGTTAGGTAAAGTTCCTCTTACAATCGTGTTTTGCCCCCAAAAGGTGTGGCACACACCAAGACCCCACCCCCTCGCTCCTTCCTTTCTCCTACCCATCCCTCCTTCTTTCTCTCTCTGCTCTCCCCTTCCCCCACCCTCACTGTGTCATTAATTGTCCTCATATCAAAATTGAGTACATGGGATTCATGCTTCTCCATTCTTGTGATGCTTTACTAAGAATAATATGTTCCACTTCCATCCTGGTTAATACAAAGGCTGTAAAATCTCCATTTTAAAAAAAATGGCTGAATAGTATTCCATGGCGTACATACACCACAGCTTGTTAATCCATTCCTGGGTTGCTGGGCATTTAGGCTGTCTCCACATTTTGGCAATTGTAAATTGAGCTGCAATATACAGTCTAGTGCAAGTGTCCTGATGATAAAAGGACTTTTTTCCTTCTGGGTAGATGCCCAGTAATGGGATTGCAGGATCAAATGGGAGGTCTAGCTTGAGTTCTTTGCGGGTTCTCCATACTTCCTTCCAAAAAGGTTGTATTAGTTTGCAGTCCCACCAGCAGTGTAAACGTGTTCCCCTCTCTCTACATCCACGCCAGCATCTGCAGTTTTGAGATTTTGTGATGTGGGCCATTCTCACTGGGGTTAGATTATGTCTCAGGGTGGTTTTGATTTGCATTTCTCTAATAATTAGGGATGATAAGCATTTTTTCTATGTTTGTTAGCCATTCATCTGTCTTCTTTAGAGAAGGTTCTATTCATGTCTCTTGCCATTGACATAGGGGATTGTTGGCTTTTTTCATGTGGATTAGTTTGAGTTCTCTATAGATCTATTTATCAAGCTTTTGTCTGATTCAAAATATGCAAATATCCTTTCCCATTGTATAGGTTGTCTATTTTGCTTTGGTTGTTGTCTCCTTAGTTGTACAGAAGCTTTTCAGTTTAATTAAGTCTCATTTGTTTATTTTTGTTGTTGTTGCAATTGCCACGGCAGTCTTCTTCATGAAGTCTTTCCCCAGGTTGATATCTTCCAGTGTTTTTCCTATCCTTTCTTTAAGGATTTTTATTGTTTCCTGCCTTAATTTTAAGTCTTTTATCGTCTTGAATCAATTTTTGTGAGTGGAGAAAGGTGTGGGTCAAGTTTCAGTCTTTTACATGTGGATATTCAGTTCTCCCAGCACCATTTATTAAATAGGGAGTTTTTCTCCCAATGTATGCTCTTGTTTGGTTTATTGAAGATTAGGTGGTCGTAAGATGTTAGTTTCATTTCCTGGTTTTCTATTCAATTCCAAATGTGTACATCTCTATTTTTGTGCCAGTACCTTACTGTCTTGACCACTATTGGCTTTGTAGTACAGCCTAAAATCTGGTATGCAGATGCCCCTGGCTTTGTTTTTATTACTAAAACTGTCTTAGCTATACGTGTTTTTTTCTGGTTCCATATAAAATGCAGGGTCATTTTTTCCAAGTCTTGAAAGTACAATGTTGGTGTTTTAATAGGGATGGCATTGAATCGGTAAATTGCTTTGGGAAGTATAGACGTTTTAACAATGTTGATTCTTCCCAGCCATGAGCATGGTATGTTCTTCCATTTGTTAATATCCTCTGCTATTTCCTTTCTTAAGATTTCATAATTTTCTTTATATGGGTCCTTCACCTCTTTTGTTAGGTATATTCCTAGGTATTTCATTTTCTTTGAAGCTTGGTGAAGGGAGTTGTGTCCTTAATTAGCCTCTCATCTTGGCTGTTATTAGCGTATACAGAGGCTACCAAATTGTGAACACTGATTTTATATCCTGAGACATTATTGTATTTTTTGATGACTTCCAGGAGTCTTGTGGTTAAGTCTTTGGGGTTCTCTAAGTATAAGATCATATCATCAGCAAAGAGGGAGAGTTTGACCTCTTCTGCTCCCATTTGGATGCCCTTTATTTCCTTGTCTTGCCTAATTGTTATGGCTAGAAATTCCAGTCCTGTGTTGAATGGGTGACAGAGGACAACCTTGTCTGGTTCCAGTTTTAAGAGGAAAAGCCTTCAGTTTTCCTCCATTCAGTAAAATATTAGCTGTGGGTGTGTCATAGATAGCTTCGATCAGTTTAAGAAATGTGCCACATATGCCTATACTCTTCAGTGTTCTAATTAGAAAAGGATGCTGGATTTTATCTAATACTTTTTCTGCATCTATTGAGAGGATCATATGATCCTTGTTTTTGCTTCTGTTAATATGGTGGATACTGTTTATGGACTTGCGTATGTTAAACTAGCCTTGTATCCCTGGGATAAACCCTACTTGATCATGATGTATGACTTTTTAAATGATAAGCTGTAAGCTATTGGTGAGGATTTTGTTGAAAACTTTTGTATCTATATTCATGAGTGAAATCGGTTTGAAATTCTTTTTAGTTGGGTCTTTTCCTGGTTTTGGAATCAGGGTGATGTTTGCTTCATAAAATGTGTTGGGGAAGATTCCTTCCTCCTCAATTTTTTGGAATAATTTCTGCAGTATGGGAATAAACTCTTCCTTGAAGGTTTGATAGAATTCTGGTGTGAAGCCATCCGGACCAGGGCATTTTTTGGTTGGAAGATATTCTATTGTTTCTTTAATCTCAGTGCTTGAAATAGGTCTGTTTAGGAGCTCTATTTCTTCCTGGCTAAGTCCAGAGAGAGGGTATGATTCCAAATATTGATCCATTTCCTTCACATTGTCAAATTTCTGGGCATAGAGTTTCTGGTAGTATTCAGAGATGATCTCTTGTATCTCTGTGGCATCAACTGTTATTTCTTCTTTATCATTTCTGATTGAGATTACTAGAGATTTTACTTTTCTATTTCTAGTTAGTCTTGTCAAAGGTTTATCTATTTTATTTATTTTTTCAAAAAACCAACTCCTTGTTTCATTAATTTTCTGAATGATTCTTTTGTTTTCAATTTCATTGATCCCTGATTTAATTTTGGAATTTCTTTTCTTCTGCTGGGTTTAAGGTTAGATTGTTCTTTTTTCAATTCCAGAAGATGGCTTGTGAGTTTATTGATACACTCTCTTTCTGTTTTTAAAATGTAGGCATCTAAAGTGCTAAATTTTCCTCTCAGAACTGCTTTTGCAGTATCCCACAGGTTTTGGTAGCTTGTGCCTTCATTGTCGTTATGCTCAAGGAAGTTAATGATTTTCTCCCTTATTTCTTCCTGCACCCAACTGTCATTCAATAGAAGGTTGTTTAGTTTCCATGCCTTCGTATGGGTTTGGAACGTTTTTGTTGGAGTTGAGTTCCCCCTTTAGTGCCTTGTAGGTTGGGAAGATACAAGGTAAAATTTCAATTTTTTTGATTCTGTTGAAGTTAGTTTTGTATTTTGGGATATGATCAATTGTGGAGAATGTTCCATGGGGCGATGAAAAGAATGTGTATTCTTTATCTGTGGGATGGAGTGTTCTATGTGTGTCTATTGAGCACAGTTGTTCTAGGGTCTCATTTAAGTCCTTTTTATCTTTGTTTAATTTCTGTTTAGAGGATCTGTCCAGCTCTGTAAGAGGAGTGTTAAAGTCCCCTGTTATTATAGTGTTGTAGGATATCATATTGCTCAGACTGAGTAAGGTCTGTTTCAAGAATCTGGGAGCATTTATGTTGGGTTTATAAATATTTAGAATTGAAATGTCTTCTTGTTGTATTTTTCCCTTGACCAATATAAAGTGACCATCTTTGCCTTTTTTGACTTTAGTTGCTTTAAATCCACATGTATCTGATAATAAGATTCCAACCCCTCTTTTCTTCTGAATTCCATTTGCCTGAAAAATTGTATTCCAACCCTTAACTCTGAGTTTTAATTTGTCTTTTGAAGCTGGGTGTATTTCCTGCAGGCAGGAAATGGATGGCTTGTGTCTTTTAATCCAGTTAGCCCTTTTCAGTGGGGAATTCAAGCAATTAACATTTATTGAGATAAGTAGTAAGTGTGGTAGTGTTCTATTTATCTTATTTTGTGAGAGTTCATTGCTTAGTTTTATCTTTTGCATCATCGAAGTTAGGTTCTGTCCTTTAATTTCTGAGTTCTTACTTTGCTGTTGATCCATTGTGATGGTCAGTGTGTAGAACAGGTTGAAGTATTTCCTGTACAGCTGGTCTTGTTACAGCGAATTTCCTCAATGTTTGTATATCAGTAAATGATTTGATTTCTCTGTCAATTTTTTTCTATTTTTTCAGTTTTGGCCAGGGCTGGGTTTGAACCCACTACCTCCGGCACATGGGGCCAGTGCCCTACTCCTTTGAACCAGAGGCACCACCCTTCTCTGTCAATTTTAAAGCTTAGCTTAGCAGGATATAGAATTCTGGGCTATAAATTGTTCTGCTTAAGTAGATTAAAGGTAGGTGACCATTGTCTTCTTGCTTGAAAAGTTTCGTTAGAGAAATCTTTAGTCACCCTGATGGATTTGCCCCTGTAGGTCAACTGGCGCTTACTCCTGGCAGCTTGAAGAATCTTTTCTTTTGTCTTAACTTTGGACAGGTTCATCATAATGTGTCTTAGAGAAGCTCTGTTAGAGTTGAGGTGACCTGGGGTCTGCTATCCCTCTGAAAGGAGCGTGTCAGAATCTTTGGTTATATTTGGGAAATTTTCTTTTATAATATTCTCTAGTATGGCTTCCATTCCCCTGGGGCATTCTTCTTCCTCTTCTGGGATACCTATAACTTACATGTTTGAACACTTCATAAAGCCCCATAATTTTGTCAGTGAACATTCTGCTTTCTCTCTCTTCTTTTCTGCCCTTTTAACTAAGTTATCTCAAGAGCTTTGTCCTCTACCGCTGAGATTCTTTCTTCTGTATTTTCTAATCTGTTGTTGATACTTTCTATTGCATCTTTAAGTTCCCTAATTGACTGCTTCAGTTCCTTCAGCTCTGCTATATCCTTTTTATATTCTTCATATCATTCATCTCTTATTTGATTGTCTTTGGATTTCCTTTTGGTTATTTTCCACTTTATCATCAGTTTCCTTCATTTTTTCCATCATTTCCTTCATTGTTTTCATCATCTGGGTTCTAAATTCCCTTTCTGTAAGTTCTTTTTTATTTTTGGCAGTGTATGTGTTTGAACCTGCCACCTCTGGCATATGGGGCCGGCACCCTACTCCTTTGAGCCACATTCACTGCCCAACCTTTCTGTCATTTCTAACATTTCTTTATAGGTGGAATCCTCTGCAGTAGCTACCTCACAGTCCCTGGGGGGTGGGGAGTGTTATTCTGGAATGGTTTTTCATGTTGCCATGATTTTTCTGCTGATTCTTTCTCATTAGTGTTTTCTTTTATCTGTTTCCTTGCCCTAATTTTCCTTTTACTTCCTTTTGCTCTTTAAGTTACTGTGCCTCTGGACTAGGGTTTCAATGAGTTAGCTGCTGGCGGGATTAGATCGAATGAACACACACAACCACTTGCCAGTTCTCCACTGCTTTTGTCCTCCTCATGGGGTCCAGAAGTCTTTCGTTGACTCCCTGTGTCCCCAGAGGGATGTTTCTGGGAAGATCCCACCCGCAGAGATGCCTGGAGTCTTCTTTCCACAGTTGCACCGTGCCCAGGTGCAAGGAAGCTGTTACCTGGCAGCCATCTTGCTGGAAATCCCAGACATTTGATTCTTATCACTTAATACATGTCATGTATATATTATTGTTGTTAATGCTATTAATAATGATGATAATACTTCCCTTGAGACTTTGGTTGCCCACCAGGCACTACGCTAAGATGTTTACTTTCATTACTTCATTTAGTCCTCCCGTGATGTAGGTTGTTATCACCCTCATTCAGAGATGACTTTCCAGGGTTACCCCACCTATACATTTGGAGAACCACTGCTGTCTAACACGAAAGATAGAAGCTTTATAAAAGAAAGCACCGAGGTTTAGGGAATTCCTAATATTACACAAAGAGTAAATACTGGAAGTGAGAACTGGGCCTTTTAATGTCAGCACCATTGCTCATGTGACAGCACTAGTGTGGGGCTTATTTCACCCCAACAAACTGCACTGAGATCCCCTTGCTGGGAGAAAGAGTAATTAATGTAGATGAAAAGTATGTGGGAGGGTGTTATGTAGTCAGAAATACCCAGGTCAGTTCTTCAGGGCCATCTTATGCTGTCATGTGGGACATCACTTAGGAATAAATGTGTCATGATTTTACCCATCCAGTGAAAAGAAATATTTTAGGTGACATTGAAAAAGAAACATTTGTGTGGTGGAAACATATGAAATTGCCAATTTCCAACCAATTTTTAACCTACACAAGTGGGAACTTTATATGGTTTAAATATAAAAAGCAACTAGAGTCCTGGTTGTTTTAAACACCTACAGTAATTCTATTCTCTCCTAAAATCCCATGAAAACAAGGCAAATAGATCCTTTTAAGAGACATACACCTATGAGGGAGGGAAAACAGGAGCGGCAACAATAATTACAAAACTTTGGAGGCTGAAAAGCAGGCAGATTAGTAATAGCTAATTCAGCAGTTTCAATAAAGTTGGATCACAAGATAAAGTGAGGAAATCTAAGGACTGACCCATGTTACACTGCAGAACCTTCAAAAGGCTCAGCAGTGGTCAACCGTGAACCTCTGGAACTGGGAGTGAGGAAATAGGATGCTAAAATCAAAAACATTGGGGAAAGGCACCCTTATTTCTCATTCCTGGGTGACTATGCCTTCCCTATCACATCAGAAGTTTAGAGGCTTGTTATCTGGAGGGTTATTTAGTTTTTGCAGTTTTCAGCTAGGGCTGGGTTTGAACCCACCACCTCTGGCACATGGGGCTGTCTCCCTGCTCCTTTGAGCCACAGGTGCCGCTAGAGGGGTTTATTTAAAAAGTTGTTTGTACTTGGTGAATAGGATGGCAGTAAGTGGCTGATGACATGCTCAATGCTGAAAATTTTTAAACTTATTCTGTGGTTCAGCTTCTGGGATGGCCAGACTATTGCCCTCCAGGCAGGATTTTGAAGAAAAAAAAAATTCCCTGGAGTAGATAACAAGCCCAACGGGAAAAACACAAAAATAATTCCATGAAAAGTGCTACTGAACAGTTCACCCAGAAAAGGCTACAATTCAGTCAACTCCCCACTTACCCACAATCAAGAAAAAGTTAAGATTGCCTAACATCTGAGCATAACCGATGACACAAAAGAGAGAAGCCAAATAAACAAACAAACAAAAAATCGTAATAAAAATGCATATGGAAAATCAAATAACATACAGTCATCCATTATTAACAGCCTTTAAAGGCAGTATATCTGTGAAACTAGAGTAGAATCCTGTGAAAAAAGAACAGTTCGGACATGTTGGCTGCAATGCACACATGCACTTACACACCCTACTTACGGAGATGAAAAACATCATAGAAGGAGTAAAATCTCAAAACATTTTTAAAAGATATTTTAAAGTAAGATAATTGAATATCTTATTTTGAAATCCAAAAATTAGTAATTCCAGAGAGAAGAATAAATGTAAGAGATGAAATAATTGAGACAATGATTTAAGAATATTTCCTACACTGAAAAGAAGAGTTTTCAGATTGAAAGGGTCCACTGAGAACATAGCGGCAGGAAATGGGCTCTCATCAATGCACACTTTGTAAAATTTCAGATTGCTTGGCTCAAAGAAAATATCCCACAAACCACCAGTGACAATCAACAGGTGCATAAAAAGAAGAAACATAAGAATAAATTTATATTTCTAAACAGCATCACAAAAAAACTAGATGGCTCAGAATCCAACCCAGATGGCTCAGAATCCAACCCAGGAGAGAACTCAGTGAAAATTCCTAGCATGGAGATTTGCTGCTCTAGACAACACTCAGCTGAGAGATAGGGGGAAGACGGAGGTGTTCCAGAGAGATACATATACCCCAGAAAAAACTCAGAAAAAGATAAATTCTTTAATGTTGTTGACTGTGTAGAAAATGATGCTAAAAACCTTTTGGAAGATGTTGGAAAAATTAGTGATACGTGAAGACAACTAATAACAGGAGAAAAAACAGCACAAGACAATCCACTTTGAAAAAGACAAAAGTCAAGTTAGAAAACAAATGTAGCTCTATAGTGAAAGTTAGAAATAGTATCTGCATGGGAATACCATGGTGATAACTGAATAGTGATTTACCCAGAGATAATGGGCACAGGCAGACAGAGCAGAAGGAGCTAAAACCTCATCTATAATCATAAAAAGTCAGAAGATAATACTTAAAATTCCTTAATCCAAAGAAATCAACATATGCATATTATGAAGAAATGTACATGTTGAAGTGCCAAAAGAAAAAACAAAACTGTGCCATGAGAGGGAAATTGGAAAGAGTGAGGAGCGATAGGACAGGGAATTACTTAGAAATTGTTATGAGCATTTTAGAAGTAGCTTACTGTTCAACTATGTGCATGTATTACTCTCATAAAATACATATTAGTTTTAAAAATCTAAGTTCAGTGATCATGATGACATAGTCCTTTGGAAACCAAGTATTTCTAGTTTTGAAATACAGCGGCCTTCCTATCATCACCAACCACTTACAGGATAGATAAAATTTCCAGAGCAGCATGTTTAAGCATGGTTTGTGGAGTCACAGAATGCATCATTTAAATAAATTCATCTCAGAAGTTTCAAAGCTTTGACCTTAAAAGATTAGTTGAAAAAGAAGTGTCAACACTTTTTTATGTGTTAATCAGAGCTGTAAGCTCAAGAAGCACTTAGGCCAGAGAACATCAGACAGGAGACAGCACATTTTGATAAAATGAGTATTAATTACTAGTAGATAACTTTAAGAAAGAAACGTTAAAGTATTGCTTATTTCCCTCTGCTGGGCTTTAAATCTTCATTGCTTTCTAAAGTGATCTTTGTGACCGTGGGACTTTGTTGACAAATCATTCCATGTCCTCTGGGTAGGTCTTGGAACACTGTGTGTGTGCTTCCAAGGGGAATAATAATCTTGGCAGGACGCTGTACTTGTGCTAGCCTTATTTCCTTCTGCGCTGGGTGAATGTCCCTCCAAGGGCTCCTGCTCTGGGCCAACTTTGGATGAAGTGTGACATAATTCTTATTTTTGTATCTGATTGCTTAAAGAGTTTATCTTTGTCCTTTCAGATTTGATTCTGATTGGTCATTTTTTTGGTGGTCTATGGAGATGGGTAATGAATGTTGAACTCCTAGGATCCCTTAAGGACTGCTGTGGACAAACTCTTAGCATAAAAAATAGACACTTTGCTTTAACTCTCTCCTCACCTCTCCGTCCCCTGCTGGTCTTAGTTTTTCTCTTGCCTCTTTCCCATATTGTTCTTTTATCAAGGTCTCATATTCTCTTTTGCGTTCTATCAAATGTTTGTACAGTTTTGTTGGACTGTGGTTGATTGGACACTGGCTCCTACAAGTAATCCTTTACTCTGATGAAAAAGCCTCAAGTGATACCTTTGCTTTTATTGTCACATTTACAAGTTCAGTGGTGTCATTTGCTACCCATGCAAGCTCCCATTTGTGACTATGTCCCTCCCCCCAATTTCTATTAAAGATCTAATGTCAGCTGATTTCTTCTGCCTTTGGGGAGATTGTGTCATTGTTGGCACCTTCTCTGTGTTCTTGTGGGCTTTCTAGTCCTCTTTGGAGTTGGAGTATGAATGTGTTTCATCAAAGACTCCCTCCTACATCCACCAAATTTATCTATTGGTCTGGGGACTTCGATTCTTAATCTTGGTTGGTGCACTTCTTCATTGTAGGTGTCCTTATGTGGGGTGTTTGTGGTGGATCTACTCTCTAAGTCTAGAACTAGAAAGGGAGACCTGGAAGAACTGGACTTTTAAATTCAAGAGATGCTGAGAATAGGGAAAATGCCCATAGATGTGGGAAGCCAATGGAGATATGGAAAAGCTTGTAAGGTTGAGTGCTATAAAGCCCACGCACTTCCAAACCATACCCAGAGTTCCCTGTGATTGTGTTCATTTGAACCTGTTCCCTAGCAAAGGTTTCCCAGTTGGTCTCCTGGAGAATGTTCTTTTCTTGGAAATCTGTGGTTAGTAAAACTAAAACCAACAGGAAAAGAATATTTGATTCTCACAAATCCTGTTTTCAGTCAACGTAACTAGAATATATGCATTTAATAAAGTAAAGCCAAGACTCTTTTTCTTAAGCAGTTTATATATTCAAAAGGAGATTTATGAATGTTGCTGATGGCATTTATTCATATATTCATTAAACATTTATTAAGCACCTACTAAGGTCTGGGTGCTATATATTGGCATATTCTTTTGGATTATAATTCAACAGTACATACTTAGAGTAATCTATTTTTATACATTTTGTACCAGTAATCTGACTCTTGGGAATTTGTCTTAAGGTAATAATTCAGATTTTTAAAAAAGTGATATGAAAAGCATTTACAGCAGCCTTATCTATAACAGTAAAAAACTAAATGCCTGACGATAGAGAAATTAAAATAACAGTGGCATGCATTCATTCCATGAACATTAGGTACTTCCTGAAAATAATAAATGCAAAGTGTAGAAAAAGGATAAGACTAAATGAAATGTTAGGAACAAAACTGAACAAAATTTCTATAGAGTGCAATTATAATTATGTAAAAATATATACACATGTATGAAAAAGTTGTAGCGAACAATGAAAACATGTGAATAGTTGATATGATTGTGTGGTCACATTATACATATGTGTCCTATCTTCCTTTCTAAAATATTGGAAACTTGTCTTACTAGTAAAGAAAAATAACAAAGATTGAAAAAATTTTAAAGACATCTACTTTTTGTAGTACAAGGCAGTGCACAATGAACATGGGACTCATAGGATCTTTAGTATTAGTATTAGTAGTTACGTTACATATGGAAACTTTTTGACCTATGTCAAGGAAAAGGACATTCTTGGAAATCAGTAGTGATTATGAGTATCATTCAACACTCAGGGGTATTTAGCCCCATAGCCTAAGCGACTTCCTTTCCCAGCCCAAATTTTACTAGTTTCTATAATTTTTCACTACTCTAGGGAGTGTTCATCCTTGAATCTTGAATTCCTTTAGAGATGATCTGGGATAATGGAAAATTCAGGTAAAACTGAGTGAAAAACACACTCAGTGACTGAGTTTTGTGTGATGCCAAACAAATCACTTGCTATTTCTGAATCTTGGTTTCCTCATCTGTAAAATGGCGATACCAATGGCTACTCTTTCACAGGGCTATCATGACAAAGTATGTAACGTTTTTAATACAATGCTTGCTTTCAGGCAGCCAGACCCAATAAGTATGTTTCCTATCTCAAGGTTGGAAGCCAAGTGAGGTTCTAGGAACCTTGCAATGCGAGAAGGTTGGTGTAAGTTTTGGAAACAGATGCCTCTCACTTAGCTGCACCAAGACTGCCCATTGCAGAGCGTAACCTCAGGGAGCAGAGAGAGTGGTGCCCTGACCGTTTCTGGCAAGATCTTTTGACTGCTTATTTTATCACTATAAAGACAATCTAATTTTGTTTACTAAATAAAACTTGTAAAGGAGTGAAAGAGGAGAACAATTCCCCCAATTCTCTCCATCGGAAGAAAATGGCAGTTAACAATTTAGTGTACATCCATGCGCCACGTAACAATGTTCTATCAACAACGGATAGCCTTTATGACAGTGGTCTCAAAAGATGATATGGAGCTGGAAAATTTCTATCGCCGGGTGACATTACAGCCCTGTAACATCGCAGCACTGTGAGTTACTAGGGGTCTGTGTGATACTGGTGTAAATAATCCTACTGCATTGCCCGTCATAAAAGTATAGCAATGCAATTATGCGCAGTACCTAACATTTGATAATGATTATAAAAAGTATGTGCAGGTGTATGTATTTGCTATAGTATACTTCTTATCATTATTTTACAGTATACTCCTACTTGTAAATAAAAAACTTAACTGTGAAACAGCCTCAGGCAGGTCCTGCAGGAGAGATCCTGAAGAAGGCATTATCATCATAGGAGGTGACAGCTCCATGCCTATGGTTTCCCCAAAGACCTTCCAGTGGGATGAGATGTGAAGGTGGAAGACAGTGACACTGATGATCCTGACCCTGTGTAGGCCTAGGCTAATGTGTGTGTTTGTGTCTTAGTCTTTAACAAAAACGTTTCAAATGTTTTAAAAGAGATTTTTTAAAAATAATAAAGCTTTGCCTGAACCCGTCTAAGAGGCACCATAGGTGTGGCCCCACCATTTACCCTCCCTCCACCCATCCTTCCCCTCCACTCCCCTCCCTTGCCACTTTCCCCATATTCTTATGCTATAATTGAGTTATAGCCTTCATATGAAAGCTATAAATTAGCTTCACTAAATGCAGAATACAAATGTCTTCATACAATAACTAAGAAAATGACATGGTGGCTATGTCAAACAGTTTGATGAAAATGTTTCAGATTGTATATGAAACCAGCACATTGTACCCCTTGATTGCACTAATGTACTCAGCTAGTATTCAACAATAAAAAATAGATATATAATAATAAAAAAAAAATAATAATAAAGCTTAGAGGATAAGGATGTAAAGAAAGAAAATGTTTTTCTACAGTTATACGATGGGCTTGTGTTTTAAGCTAAGTATTACAAGAGTCAAAAAGTTAAAAAAATTAACAAGATTATAAAGTTAGAGTAAGTGAAGTTTAATTTATTACTGAAGAAAGGATTTCTTTATAAATTCAGTGTAGCCTAAGTGTACAGTGTTTGCGAAGTCTACGGCAGCATCCGTAGACTTCCCAGCAAAGTCCTGGGTCTTCACGCTTACTCACCACTCACTTCCTGACTCGCCCCGAGCCACCTCCAGTCCAGCGAGCTGTGCAGGTACCCTGCATAGGTACGTGCCACTTTTTTATCTTTTATACTGTATTTTTCCTATGACTTCTCCATATTTAGATATATTTAGATAAACAAATACTGCTGTGTTAGCACTACCTACAGTATTCAGTACTGTAACATGCTGTGCAGATTTGTGGCCTAGGAGCAGTTGGCCTAGGTGCGTAGTAGCGGAGGCCATCTAGGTCTGTGGAAGTGCACGCGATGACGTTCACACAATAAGACTGCCTCAGGACACATGCCTGGGAATGTATCCCTGTCATTAAGAGAGGCATGACTGCATTTCGTTCCAGTCTTTCTCTATGCACAGGTTTTAACTGATAACAATGTAAACCATGATGATAGTTGTAAGCATGCTGCACATAAAATTTTGTATCCTAGATTTTTTATTTAAATGTAGAGTATAAGCTACTTGGTGCTTTTACATAGTGTTCAGGGCCATCATTTTTAATAGCTGCATAACGTTCCCATTTGGAAAGCATACAAGAAGCATGCATTTTTCTTGCACTAAGAAGCCTCTGGAACAGCCCTTCATTTCTAGGAGGAGTTCTGAGTTTCCAGGGGCCACAGATGGCAAAGTCAAAAGCGTTTGGGATCATGAAAGGGTAGAGAAAGGGACAGTGGAAAAAGGAATAAATAGAGAAAGGAAATAGCTGAAAGAGGAGGAACGGAGAGATAAAGGGAGAGAGGAAGGAAATAAGAGAAAAAGAAGGGAAGAAAAGGAGAAAGACGATCAAAAAGAGGGAAAAGCAAACATAAAGGAGAAGGGAAGAAAAGAAAAGAGAGAAGAGGAATGGGGGCGGGAGGAAGGGGTCCATGTCTGTGGTTCTCAGCTGAAGCATGGTCCACTTTGACTCTCCCATGAGAGATGCTTTCTAAGGAAGAGCCCGATTCCCTCTGGTTCTTCTCCTGGTGGCTGCTTCCAACATATCTCCAGCCTTTGACATTTCGTTCTCAATCATTCAAATTTAATGCTATGGTTATTGGATCTTTTGGAACTTATTAATATTTTATTTTGAATTACAAATACATTTACCTGACAGCTTTCTTTCTAAAGACTCATCATTACTCCAGTCAATGGATAAAGGCCTTCGATTGATCCCCTGGGTTTCAAAGGGCTGGGTCCTGTACCAAGCACCCCTTGAAATCTTCCTCAAGGGATCTCATTTGTTCCTCTCTGATTCAGTGTCTTTGGTGTCTCCGGGGGGACCAGCTCTCCTTCCTCAGCGTTTTGTGGCCACTACCTGTCACCACATACTGGCACTTTTACAGTCCCTGATAGCGTTCTGGGGCCATATGCTGCCTCCGGTCTGGAGGAAAGGGAAGCTTATGGAAGACGCTGGGATCCCCTTATCCTGCTACCAGGTGGTCAGTGCTGCTGAAAAAAGGGCCCCGGGCCTGGATCTGCTCTGCATACTGTGAGCCCGGGCCCTGCCCTGCCCGGTCACAGGAGGGCTGTGAGCATCAGCCGCATGGGGCAGGGCCTCCAGACAAGCCTGCGGTGGGGCATGTACAGCTTGCCCGCACAGCTGCTCACCCTGCACCCCAGGGAGCTACATGCTGTGCCATAGTGCAGGCAGGCAGACCCCTCCAGCCAGTGGGTGTGTGAGGTCATCTTCACAGTGGCTTAGGCCAGCAAGCAGTTCTACCCCCCACATACCTCCAACTGGACAGGGAAGGGACAGGGCCGGTTCTCTGCTTGGAAGGAGGCATGATCAGAAAACCTGGGGCTGAAACCTGCCCTGCCCCCACTTAGTGCTCTGTGACCTGAGTTAGCAAAGTGCCTTTTAGACTCAGCATCCTCATCTGTACATTGGGGACCAGAATCCCTGCCTTGCTTACCTTGCAGAGTTGCTGGAATCGTAAAGGATATAATGGAGGTGAGAGTCTGTGTAAGGAAACATCCTTCACAGTGCAAGGGAGAGGGAGAAAGTGCTGTGAGCGGGGAGAGGACACTGCTCCGGCATCAGGAGCCCTAGCTTCAAGCAACACTTCTGCCATTGATACCTTGTATGTGCTCAGTTTCCCCATTCTCTAGCGGGACTCATAGTGCCCACGTGCCCCTCCTCAGAGACTGTTTGTGAACATCAGATGAGATAATGGGAGCAAAACTGGGAAGTGGTTTCAGTAGGACATTATTCTTAGTATCCCTGTGGTCGTGGGCACTGTTATGAGAAGCAGTGCCGATCCGCGGTGTTACGGACCGAACATGGGCTTCCCCACCCTCATCTCCAGCGGAAGCCTTTATCCCTGTGTGGTGCTATTTGGAGGTGGGGCCTTTGGAAGATAATGAGGGCGAGATGAGGTCATGAGGTGGAGTCCTCATGCTGGGACGGTGCCCCTGGGGAGCTTGATCGATCCCTCCGCTGTGTGAAGACACAGTGAGAAGGTGACCAGCTGTAAGCCAAGAGCATGGCCTATTCCAGGATCCCACCGTGCAGGCCCCCTGATCTTGCACTTGTAGCTTTTAGGTCTGTGAGAAAATAAATTTCTGTTGTTACCAGCACACTAGACAGTATTTGGTTATGTCAGACTGACTAACACTAACACCAAGATGAAGAAACTTGGGGTTCAGCCCAGGCCCGAACGCCTTCCCTGGACTAGATGCAGACTGTTCCCATGCAGGAGGCCACCACCCAGGACCACAGCTGCGGGCAGGCAAACGAGGCATTCTCTTCAGGGCACGTTTAAGGTGGTGCCCAAAACTCTGGGCCTCAAGATAACTATTTCAATGCAATATTAACACCAACGACAACTTACTGCCAGATGAGCAGAGTACTAAAGTTCTAAGACAAGGTTAGTAGTAACAGTGCCGCGCCAAGCCACACTGGAACCTCAGGCCAAAGGAGGAAACTTAGTAATAATCCTTGTATTTTAACGATTTTGGTATTTTGTTCCCCATGGACTTTTTGCACGCATTTTTATTTTAAAAATATTGCAGTATAAAATGGATTTATGTTGATCTACTAAATTTTAGCTTTATGACGTTTTGTTCCCAAACCAAGTGCCTCCCTCTCCTAACCCTACCTGGGCCGAGTTGTCCCCCTTGTTATTCCATCTCATGGGGTCCACTTGCCAGAACTTTGCCTCTGCCTCTTCCTTAGCAATCAGAATTTGCTGCCCATGGCCACATTTTTCTAGGCCCTGTTCTGTTCATCTATACTGAATATCAAGTACTAATAGAAGAGCTACTTTCTCAGAAAATGTCAACTGAGCAAACATATCCTAATAACATAATGTCGAAAGCGAAAAGAATGACTCTCTCATGGTGGAATGTTACTCTTTTATTCAAAAAATCTTTATTAAATGTCCAGGGGCTGTGTGTCTTGTGCTGGTACTGAGGACGTGTAGGTGAACAGATATTCCCTGTCCTGGAGAGCTCCCAGCCTCACGAGGAAGCCCAAGAACGACAACACAGTGGGGACTTGACTCTAAGGTGGGAGGGGACAGGGACAACCCTTGGGTCTTGCCTTGGGGCCCGGGGAGTCTTCACACAACAGATGCTTGAACTCTCTGAAAGTATTAACTGTTTTACTGATTCTATTTCATATATGCTCATTGTAAAAAAAATTAGAAAAAAGTAAACATAAAGGGGAAAATAAAAACATTTGCTTTCATTTCCCTGGTGTGACTGTTGACTTTTATTAAAATTTCCAATTTATATCCATATTTACATCTGTAATAGGTATATGTGTATGCTCACAAATATTAAGATAATAAATAAAACATGTTCAAAACAGAGAAATGTTAAGACTTCCTACAGTCGTCTGTACCTTGTTCCAGAGCCCCCATCCCGAGTGATAGAGTTAAAGAGAAAGAAAAAGAACACTTCCACTGAAGCAATGCTGTGCCTCAAAATAGTTTCCCTTTGTAATAAATGTTCGATCAATACACACTCGAACTCCCCCTTGGTACTTCGCTGCTTTTAAGTGGACTCTCCTGCCTGCTCCTTCCATGGTGCTGGAGTGTAGGGGTTAGCGGCCCGGCCCCTAGAGGTAGGGTCTGCCCTGGCCTCCCAAGAGAAGTCACATGTCCTACTTGGTCACTGGGAATTATACCCTAGAGTCCCCTGAGCTGAATCTCTGCCTGGGTGTGCTGAGGATACCACGGCTGGGGAACACGGATCCTGCTCCTGCCTTATCCTGACCTCAAGCCTCTTTGGGCTCCCAGGTCCTGCCAGCATTGCCACACACTCCCATCTAACACAAAGCAGCTTCTCTGCCACCACTCAGTTTTATGGCAGGAGAAGAGTCTGGGGAGATGGACACAGGCCGGACCAGATGGCCTCACGTGGATGAAGAGGAGTTTGGGTTTTACTCTTAATGCAATGGGAGACCATGAGAAGGTTTAAGCAGATGAGTGGGGCGATGCAGCTCTCACTGTTACAATTGTCATCGCTCTGTGACAAGGGTTTGGTAGGGACAGGGATGGAGGTAGGAGGCTATTACACAGCCCAGGCCAGAGGTGGTGGTGACCCCTACATGGAGGTGGGACGCAGAGGAGAGAGAGAAATGTTGGAATTGGACCCTGACAGGTTGGTTGTGGGAGGAAGCAAAGGGATGTTCGGGAGGACAAGGGGCAGGGTGGCTAGGTGACACCAGAGACACTGGCGTGTCTCCTGAGGACAAGGGGCAGGGTGGCTAGGTCACACCAGAGACACTGGCGTGTCTCCTGAGGACAAGGGGCGGGGTGGCTAGGTCACGCCAGAGACACTGGCGTGTCTCCTGAGGACAAGGGGCGGGGTGGCTAGGTCACACCAGAGACACTGGTGTCTCCTGAGGACAAGGGGCAGGGTAGCTAGGTCACACCAGAGACACTGGTGTCTCCTGAGGACAAGGGGCAGGGTGGCTAGGTCACACTGGAGACACTCGTGTGTCTCCTGAGGACAAGGGGCGGGGTGGCTAGGTCACGCCAGAGACACTCGTGTCTCCTGAGGACAAGGGGCAGGGTGGCTAGGTCACGCTGGAGACACTGGTGTCTCCTGAGGACAAGGGGCAGGGTGGCTAGGTCACGCTGGAGACACTCGTGTGTCTCCTGAGGACAAGGGGCAGGGTGGCTAGGTCACGCCGGAGACACTCGTGTCTCCTGAGGACAAGGGGCAGGGTGGCTAGGTCACGCCGGAGACACTCGTGTGTCTCCTGAGGACAAGGGGCAGGGTGGCTAGGTCACACCGGAGACACTCGTGTCTCCTAAGGACAAGGGGCAGGGTGGCTAGGTCACACTGGAGACACTGGTGTGTCTCCTGAGGACAAGGGGCGGGGTGGCTAGGTGACACCAGAGACACTGGTGTGTCTCCTGAGGACAAGGGGCAGGGTGGCTAGGTCATGCCGGAGACACTCGTGTCTCCTGAGCGTCAGAGGCCCTTGAGCCCTCCAAGGGAGGCCCTGAGCAGGCAGTGGTGTGAGTCCAGAGAGGAGGTGTGGGCACATCAGCACGTGGTGGACCCTGAAACCACGGTGGGGAATGCAATCTCGTGGTGACCAACTGCAGGGAAAGGGGGAAGAGGGTCCGGCGGGGGGACCTTGAGGAGCCCCCACACTGAGAGTGAGGGTAGAAAAGGAAGGGGCAGGCAGGTGGGGTCAGGGGACGTCTGTGTACAAGCCACGAGGAGCGAGGGTTCAAGAGGAGGAGACGGTGCGCTGGGGGATGCCGTGGGGACGTGACCAAGGTGAGGCCCTCCTGGGAGGCGCACCTTCCTCTCCCGTGCTCCCCCGCCCCTCCCGGCCCCAGATGTCCTCTTTACACGCTCACCCCATTGACTTACCGGTTTTGTTAAAGTATCTGTCTCCCTGTCTGGTCTGTGAGTGATCCTTCATCCCCTTGAGAGGCAGCCCAGTGTCTGCCTGAGTCTGAGTCCCCCTAAATGCTAAGAAAGTTAAGAATATTAATCACTGGTGCAGGTGAGGAGACCCTTGAACATTATGATGGGGCTGCAACTCGTCTGGGCAGGAAATGAGCGGGCCGAGGTGCCACAACAGAGGCATGATACAGGGCGCCCCCGTCGGTAGGGCGGACCCCTCTGGCCTGCGTTACAGAAGCTCTTCTTTTTTCCTTTGTGGCTGTGAGAAGGGTCCAGCCTAGGACTCAGCCCCACCAATTGTCGGCACTTGTGAGAGCCCTGGAGGGTGGCAGCCAGGCAGAGTGGCTCTTCACTGGCAAACAAAGCCCAGGGCTGTGTGACTCTCCTCAGCGTTGTACCAGTGTCCATGGGACAACTTAGGGGCTTCAAATTGCAGCAGTGGGGACAGTGACTTCCTAGTACTGGATCTCAGTGCCTGGAGAATCTTCCTGAGATTTAGAGTCAACCTCCTGATTAGGGCAGAAAAGGTGACTTTCTTGGTAGGTCACTTCTGCAGAGCTCTGGGGGTCTCTGAGGGCAGCAGCCGAGGCCTGCCTCTCCAGCCCTCTCTGGGATCTGATCCACCATCATCATCATTGAGAAATGCCATTCTATTTGAAATACACAAGGCTTTCTGTTTCCTGCTCTCCACTCACCGAGAACATCACTCCACACCCAGTCTTCAGCAAGGAGAAAGGAAACAAGTGAAATGATTTCTTTTTCCTCTGTCTACCCACCTAACTTCTCTGGGACACGTGACCCAGAGTGGCCTCACTAGCAGTTGGTTCCCTCAAATGGAAAACCGTGAAGGACGTAAGATGGAATAATATATGCTGATGTAAGGGTCAAACAGGAACACAAGCGACTCGGAGATGAAGGTGAATAAGACAGCAAATAATTCTGTGCAGGACATTTTGTGCAGGCCTCCAAATTAAATGGAAATGGTGGGGATTGATGAGAGGTTCAGAGCAGGAATTGTGAAATGGCTCCTGGCAGCAGCCTCGACCTGCTGCGCACTCTGTCATGATGCCATCGTCTGGGACTTATGGATTTTGCTTGCACTCGATTTTTTATTACTTTAACCACAGAATTCCACAAGACAAGAAGCACTAGTGCCTGAAGGTTTTTGAAGAAGTGGTGGCCGCAGGAAAGGGAAGGATTCGTAATGGTACACGGCAGGTGCTAAACCTTGCCTCCTAGATGAAGGAATGGTTAATAACTACCCATGGGATGGCTGAGTGTCCGTCTGGGCCTTTTCTTCTGCTGTTACTCTTTGTAAAGCATCCTGCCCGTCAGGGCACCCTCTTTGCTGCCCGCCTCCTCCTCCTGTCCAGCCCAGATGGCTTCATCCCTGCTTTCTCCCGACCCACGCGGCCCAAACTTGGCAAGTCCCAGACATGAAATCCCACTGTCTTCATCAGGCTGCTGACTTTCTACCTGACCATGGTCTCACCTTCTCTGTGCTGGCCTGGGGCTTGCACACCCTTAGATAGTTTCATCCTGCTGAGTCATGGATCTAGCCGAGCCATGTTCAAATGCTTGGGGAGGGGGAGAACCAGCCCACCTGCGGCCCACTGTGCAGGCCCAGCCTCTTACAGGCTTTCATTGCTTCACTCGGCCCTTCAATCCTTCAAAACACACAAGGGCTCTTGGAGCTTAAACAACTATCCCAGCAGCACCCAGCTCACAATTGGCCCTGCACCAAGTGTGTGAGACCCTTATATCTTGGCACTCCCACTCTTTCATACTGTGTCCCACCACCTCCCTCCCACCCGGCCCAATATCAGGCTGCAGGAGTGTCCAACCTGATTGCATGAGGACTTTTTTGCTTATCGGTGGTGTCAGATATTGCAAAAATTATGCACATTCTTTAAATGGCACCAGCTTTCATTAGTGTTTGTGTTTTTAATGTGTCACCACAACTCTTCTTCTTGCAATGTATGGCAGAGAAGAAAAAAGGTTGGACACCTCTGCTTCTGTGGTTAGGAATCAAGCCCTATCACACTGGTGCCCACCTCTGCTTGGAAGTGTCCTATACATAACAGTTATGCAAGAAATATCGTTTGGTTCATCATCCTACAGTATCTACTATAAAGTTATGTAAATGTTTATATTTGGTAGTTTGTTTTCTGAGATAGGAATGCTGATTTAAAACTCCCCATTGCACAGATGAAAAAAAAAAACCAGGAACAGGAATGAGGTTAAATAAATTTCCCAAAGTCCCACAGTTGGGCTCTGCAACTACATGGTACACCAAAGGAAAACAATGAAATTCAAATGGAGGAGGGAGGAGGGAAGGGGAGAACAGAGGAAGGAGGATTGGGAAGCTCTCCCCTAATGTACACAATGTAGGGGTGTACAGCACCCCCTGGGGGAAGGGCCCAACTACAACGTGGACTTTGCCTGACAAGCGCAAACAATGTAACCTAATATTTTGTACCCTTATATTAATCTGAAATAAAAATGAAAATAAAATAAGAAATCTTGGCCTCTGATAACTACTTCAGCTTTTCTATTGATGCAGGAGGCACAAATACTGTAATATTTCCGAGGCAGTGGGAAAAATTTAATTATTGGTAATATATTAGATGATATTCATGAATCACATTAATGGAAAAGTTTCCTATTTCTACTGTAACAAACTGCCACAAAATTGGTGCCTTAAAGCAACACGAACTTATGACCTTACAGTCCTGGAGGTCCAAAATCCAACATGAATGTCACTGGGTCAAAGTCCGTTTTAGCAGGGCTGTGTCCCTCAAAGTCCGTTCTAGCAGGGCTGTGTTCCTATGGCAGCTCTAGAAGAAAATATGCGTTTTTTTTATTTTACAATTTTTCTAGTTTTTGGAGGCCACCTTCAGTCTTTGGCTCGTGGCACCTTCCTCAGTCTGCAAAGCTTGCTCTGTTTTCATAGTCACATCACCTACTCTACTGTCTCCCTTTTCTAAGAACCCTTGCGATTACCCTGGACCCACCTGGATAATTGAGTCTAATCTCTCATTTCAAGAGCCTCCACTTAGTCACTCCTGCGACGTCCTTTCGCCATGCCCGGAATCATATTCACAGGGTCAGGGGGTTAGGACACGGATCTGGGTGTGTGTGTGTCTCTTATTCAGTTCCCTGCTGGAATTATGAATAATTTTGGTAAGTATGATAATGTCATAGTGATTATGTTTTTTTTTTATTGAATCATAGCTGTGTACATTAGTTCAATCATGGAGTACAGTGTGCGGGCTTCATATACAATCTGAGATATTTTCATCCGCCTGTTCGACATAACATTCGTGAGATTTTCTCATTTACTGTGTGAAAACATTTGTGTTCTGCATTTAGTAGTTTTCTCTTTTTTTTTTTTTTTTTGAGACAGAGCCTTAAGCTGTTACCCTGGATAGAGTGCTGTGGCATCACAGCTCACAGCAACCTCCAATTCCTGGGCTCAAGCGAGTCTCTTGCCTCCGCCTCCCAGGTAGCTGGGACTACAGGCCACCGCCACAAGGCCCAGCCCTTTTTTGGTTGCAGCCGTCATTGTTGTTTGGCGGGCCCGGGCTGGATTCGAACCCGCCAGCTTAGGTGTAAGTGGCAGGCGCCTTAGCCCGTTGAGCCATAGGCGCTGAGCCTTCTCCTTATGTTTTAAAAGTGATCTCATTTGTCATAGATACTTACTGAAGTAGTTTTGGTTAAGCAGCACAGTGTCTGATATTTGCTTTAAAGATTCCAGAAAAATAGTGAATGTGTATGGAGAGAAAAATGTATGAGATAAGACTGGCAAAGTGATAACTCCTGAAGTTGGGTGTGAGCTATATGGGGATACATACATTACTCTTTCTACTTTTCTATGTTTTTGAACTTTTCTATCAGATATTTTTAAACTATAGGTATCGTTAATGTAGATTTCCCATGTAACCCTCTTTATCTCATTTTCCCTCCCTTTCCAGAAGTAACCACCATGCTGAAGATAGTGATTTAACGCTCTTCCATAATTTTAGTATTATTTTACATTTAATTATAATATTAATACACATTTAATTACACTGTCACTACACATAAATATCTTAAACAATCTACAGGATTGGTTTGCACATTTTCCCATATTTATATAAATAGTAGTATCCTGCTACACATTTCAATAGTGTTTTTGAGATTTAGTCATGCTGACACATGGATAATTATAGTTTATTCCTTCTTGGGTAATATAAAGCATTCAACAGGACGGCGATATCTAAATTCATCTCTTATGTTGATGCGCATTAACGTTGTTTTCAATATCAGTTACCACCAACAACGCTACAATCGACCTTGTAAGTGTCTCCTGTGCACATGTGTGAAATTTGCTGTAGGACACAAAGTTGCCAACTTGCTAGTTTATTAGGTATATATACATCTTCATCTTTATTGGATCTTGCTAAATATTTAATTATTAGTGCCAATGTATATCCTCCCGAAGTACGTGAGATTTCCCATTTATACCCACATCCTTATCCACATTTAGTATGTTCAGATTCAAAAATCTTTACCCAACTGAATGAATGTGAAACAGTATCCCATTGTTTTATTTATTTATTTTTTATTGTTGAATCATAGCTGAGTACATTAGTGCAATCCAGGGATACAATGTACTGGTTTCATATACAATCTGAAACATTTTCATCAAATTGTTTGACATAGCCATCATGTCATTTTCTTAGTTATTGTATGAAGACATTTGTATTCTGCGTTTAGTAAGTTTCACCTGAACTCGTCTAAGATACACCATAGGTGTGGTCCCACCAATTACCCTCCCTCCACCCAGCCTCCCCCCTCCCCTCCCTTCCCTTGCCACTTTCCCCATTGTTTTAATTTGCAAATCCCTGATAACTAGTGAAGAGGAGCAGCTTTTCGTCTGGTTAGTACCTTTTCATTTTTCTCATTTATTAATTCTTCTTTAAACTGTGTTCAACCTAAAGCTTATTTCGTCTACTGCATTTTTAGTTTAATATTTGTTTATTAAACTAACAGTTTAACCCTAAATAATTAAAATAATTAGTTTAATTTTTATTATTAAACTAATAATTAGTTTAATATTGTTTTTATTTCCAAGATTGTATTTTTCCTCTTAAAAAGTTTTGTCTTTGTCTTTGAGCATGCTAAACATTTTTACTTTAAAATCTTGTGAGATTCTATGATTAATTCCATCCAGAGTAAAGTCCTGTTTTGATGGCTGACTTGATTGTGTTGACTCTTTTCTTAGATGTCTTTGTCAGTTTCCGAGTTTAAGTGTGTAGGCTCAGTTTGAATGGGGGACTTGGGGTTTATATGTTTCTTCTTTCCCCTTCTTCTGTGCTCATCCCTTTCTATCTAGCATTTGCTGGTGGCTCCTTCTCAGATACTTGGGTTCTTGGTTTAGACCCAGGACTTACCAAGGCATGTTAGGGCTCCTTTGCCAAGGTGATAGTGAGATCATTGCTGTTTCAGTCACAGAGTCAGGGAGGGGCTGGGGTCAGACCGTGTTTGTGAACATTGTCTATGCCATCCTGTCTTCAGAGACTGGTAGGTTGCTGAAGGCAAAAAGAAAAATTCAACAGCATTTTTCTTCAGGCCCCTCTTCTGTGTTTCAGACCCAGGCTTCAAGAAAGGAGCTTGGCTTTGGTTTGCTCTACATACAGCAATTTTCATCTTATTCCATATATGCAAAGACCCTGGCAGCCCCCCTCTGGTTATCACTTTGAATTTCTCTTCTGTTTCTAGTGTACCCGAAAAGTTTAACCAATTTTCTAATCCCCTTATGACTTTTTAATTTCTTGATTCTCAACTGTATTTGCTATGGATAGGTACCTAGAGCAGAAAGAGTGTTGGGCTGTAATTTCCCACCGTCATTGTGATTAGAGACACAGGTTGTTTTGTTCTGGGAGTTAGCTTTTTATATCCTGGGTCCTTTCTCATAGGATTGTTGTCGGGAGTTGTTGAGACGGGCTATATAGAATATTGAAGTCACAATTTTGAAGATACAATTTGGTTGTGCTGAGCACTGAATGTTGCCTGTAAGTCTAGTGTGAATCTTATTTCTGTTTTCTTGTGAGTAACATAGAAAATTAAACACATACAGGCATATACATGCATGCATTCATATTTCTGTTTGCAAGTATTTAGGATGGCAATCCATTTATTCATTTGTCCATCTATCTGTCATCTATCCACCCATCCAATCATCTACTTATACGTAGAAGGCTTTTATACTTCTATTTGAAAGCATTTACCCTTTTCTTTGGATTTTCTTTTTATCCTCAATGTTCTGAAATTACACACGAGCAAATCTAGGTGTGGATCTTTTTCATTCTTTCTTACTGATACTCAGTGAAGCTTTCATTCTGAAGGCTTGGATTGCTGTAATACTGGGAAACATTTTCCTATTATTCCCCATCTATTTCTCTGTTCTTTCTTCTGATGGATGCCGGCCCTTCTTCTTGATTGATTTATTGATTTTTGTTTTTGTCTCATATTTTCCTCCTTCTCACATCTTTGGGATTTTTTTGCTTTGTGTCTAGGGAAATTCCTTACATCTTCCAGTACTTCTTTAAATGAATTTTTTGGCAAGCATATATATTTTTTCTTTCCATGAACTCTTTCTTGTTCTTTGATTATTGTTCACAGTGGCTAGTTCTTGCTTTATAGATGAAATGCATCCTTATCTCTAGGGATACTAAATAGAATTGTTTTAACAGGTTTTGTGTCTTCTCCAGATTCTCTCTTCATCTATTAGGTGATGTGCCTTGAGTGTTGACTTTCCTGCTACCGGCCTACCTCACCTGACAGGTGGCCCCTGGTCATCCTTCCATGTCCACAGACCTAGCACCAGATTCCTCTCTGGGTTTCTGTCCTCAATGGGAAGACTGACCTGCTGCCACCTGTCCCACAGCCACTCAGGGCTGCATGCGAGGAATAGTCTCTGCCCTTCTTCTCGCCTTTCCTACTTGGGTCTCCCTTCCCCTTGGTTTATCATGTAACATGACTCCACTCCCCTTATAGTCTTCCAGAAATTTATCAAAATCTCTGCTATAGATATACATCCCCCTTCTCATTGTCAACACCTGAGAAAATGTGTTCTATGCATCCTATGCTTCCTAACGCTGATGGGATTTAGGAGGGAGAGGCGGCAGGTAGCTTAAGGTGTACATTCAATCTACCATCTTGAAGCAGAACATTTTGAACATCAACTGAGCTTTTAAGGGAACCACCCTGGCTGTTGTGTGGAAAGGGGTTGGATGGAGCCAGAAGTTAGTGTTCGGGGTCCATTTAGGTCCACCTGTTTCCCAGTGTAAGATGGGGGGCCAGGTCTGAACTGAGAATTCTGCCTTTATTAAGAAAACAAAAAGAAAAAGAGGAAGGACGAAAAGGAGGGAGGGAGGGAGGGAGGAATGGGGGAACATATTTTGAAAGCAGGATCAACTGGGACCTCCTTTCTCTTCTTCTGAATGTTTCTGTACTTGTGTGAGATCCTGGGCTGAGAGGGTCTCAGACGACGAATGTAAGAAAGTAGCATGAGATGGTTAGTAGAGCACTGGGCTGGGACAGAGAATTTCAATTATATGTGTAATTTTAATAGACTATCTTGGCATCCTCGTCTATTAAATGATTTTACTACTGCCCGCTTCTGTTAGTCAGGCAACAGAAATCCCTTGGCGCAATCTAAAACAGAAGGTTATTGCAAATACCAAAGCAGATTATCCTGACGTGGGAGATTGTCTAGAATCAAGCCCACTGATCTTCCTAGAACTTCCTCTCACCCAAAGCGTCTCTGTCTTGTAGCATTTCCTTGTATCTGCTACAGCACTGTTTTATGGATGCCAATTTGTAGATGGAGATAGTCGCAATTTGTAGGAGAAGAGATTCGATTAGCTCATGATTATTGGTCTACTTGGAAAAGCCCTTTCTAGCAGGTTGCTGCCAACTGACTGAGAACCTATCTCAGGTCAAGTGACCACCCTTACCTAGTCAGGGGCCACATCTGTGCAAAGAGCGATACAGTTTTCCTGGCCCGGAAGGACATCATGTGCTAAGATAAAAAGGGACCTGCAAGTGTAAGTATTGTAACTAACATGTCCAGCACTTTATCTCATGGGGCTGATGTCAATAGCAAATAAAACAGGGCATGTAAAATACATAGTGAGCAATAAAATTAGATGAACCCTGCTGCTTAAAAAAAAAAAAAAAGGCAGACAAAACCCCACTTGCATTGCAAAAAAAGTGCTCAGTAATTTTTAGGCTCCCCAGCTTCCCCTAGTATGGGGCATCTTAATTAGCAAAAATTAGTTTAATTGTGGAAATGTTAAGTAGGTTTTGAAATGCATCTAGATATAAAGACTGAAGAAATAAAAGAGCTCAGGAATTTGGGGGGAATTACTTTGTTTCTTTGCTTTTGTTTCTTTGTGAACATTTCTATTGTGGATCTGTTGAGTTGAATTAATTATACATCCCCTTGTTATTTTTCTTGAAGTTCCAAGTCAAAATATGATTTATATTTTCAGGACCATGACTATTCAACATCTATTTCTGAATCTGTGTAGTTAAAAATGTATATGGAGACAGAACCTGTTATCCTGTCATTTAATTAATAAAGGCAGAATTCTCAGTTTTTCTACCATACGCATTCTTTTGTTTGGATTCGATGTAGGTGCTATTTTCCGCATTCCTTTTTAACTTTTAATAAGCCTCCTTTCTGTAAAGGGTGGATAACGTTGTAAAAGAGTAGCTAAAACATATTTTCAAAAGAAAAACAATTCTTAACTGAAAAATGATCCGAAGGAAGGGAGAGAAAAGGAAGCTACCATGACACATTCACGTAAATTTAACACTCCTTATGCGTTACTGCTTATTAGACAGGAAGACCGGGCAGAAAACAGCGTCAGGTTTTCTGATTTTGTATTTTGTCACTCAGTTCTTTCAATTCAGACTCATTAGCACTCCCGCTTCTGTAGGAAATGGGGGGCACGTGGAGAAAAAGCAGACTGTGGGGTCTGGAGACTGGGAGCTGTGTACCGCCCCAGTACTACAGTGAAGGGGTTGGGGACATCATGAAGGGCGTTTCCCCACTGTGCTTTGACCCATCATCTGAGGAAGAAGAAGGTTTGCAGGAGGCCACAGCTTCCCAAAGAAGCAGCCTAATACCACTCACCTGGGATTTGTGAATGTTTGATAACATTGAATCGCATAATGAAATGTTAATCCTTTTTCAACTTTCCCTCAGTACTTTTCTTGCATTATATCATGGAGAAAGCCTCAGTGTGATGCTGTGACATCTTTACACCTCCCTAATCCCTCACTGATTTTCTTTTCCCACTAGAACAAACCTTAGGCTCGGAGCCTTTGGCAGGCAGCAGAGCCTAACTAGAAGGTGAAAATCATCTCCCTCACTGTGGTATTTGCTTTTAAGGTCATGTTCTAATTATGGCAAATGATCCTGCTATTCCATTTATAGAAATAATGCAATGTTTAAAAAAAATGAAATTTAAGTTCTAAAAGTATAACTAATGTGTATAGTCATTCATTACTTAACAACGGGGATACATTGTAAGAAATGCATGGTGGGGTGATTTTGACATTGTGTGAACACCATGGCGCATACTTACACCAAACCTAGATGGCCTACCACAAGCTTAGGCCATGTGATATAGTCTATTGCTCCTGGGCTACACACCTGCACAGCATGTTACTGTACTGCATATAGTAGGCAACTATAACATAATGTTACCTATTTGTGCATCAAAACACAGAAAAGGTGATGCTTTGCGCTATGACATTACAATGGCTGCAGTGTCATTAGAGAACAGGAAGGAATTCTGAGCTCTGTGATAATCAGAGGTGCAGCCCCTCAGTGACAGAAACATCATTTTGTGATACACGATTCTACTATCACTTGTGCAACAGGCAAACAGATTTAGTTGAAGTGGTCAAGTGATGTGACTGAAGGTAGAGAACACAGGCCTGGATGGTCTCCAACTAGTCTAGATGACTGAGAACATAGATCTGGATGGTCTCCAACTAGTCTAGATGACTTAGAACACAGGCCTGGATGGTCTCCAACTAGTCCACATGACTGAGAACACGGGCCTGGATGGTCTCTGACTAGCCTAGATGACTGAGAACATAGATCTGGATGGTCTCCAACTAGTCGAGATGACTGAGAACATAGATCTGGATGGTCTCCAACTAGTCTAGATGACTGAGAACACAGGCCTGGATGGTCTCCAACTAGTCCAGATGACTGAGAACACAGGCCTGGATGGTCTCCAACTAGTCTAGATGACTGAGAACACAGGCCTGGAAGGTCTCCAACTAGTCTAGATGACTGAGAACAAGGGCCTGGATGGTCTCTGACTAGTCTAGGTGACTGAGAACATAGATCTGGATGGTCTCCGACTAGTCTAGATGACTGAGAACACAGGCCTGGATGGTCTCCAACTAGTCTAGATGACTGAGAACACAGGCCTGGATGGTCTCCAACTAGTCTAGATGACTGAGAACACAGGCCTGGATGCTCTCCGACTAGTCTAGATGACTGAGAACACAGGCCTGGATGGTCTCCGACTAGTCTAGATGACTGAGAACACAGGCCTGGATGGTCTCCGACTAGTCTAGATGACTGAGAACACAGGCCTGGATGGTCTCCGACTAGTCTAGATGACTGAGAACAGGGGCCTGGATGGTCTCTGACTAGTCTAGGTGACTGAGAACACAGATCTGGATGGTGTCCGACTAGTCCAGATGACTAAGAACACAGGCCTGGACGGTCTCCGATGGCCCTTGCAGGTGTTGAGCCTCAGCATCCTCACTTTGTGTGCCCACTCTTTACGATTTCTATTGATAACATGAATAACATTTTCTCATAAGAACAAAACACTCCTACTCTGTGCCCCTTATATGGCAACTCACCTGGCTCTGTGGCCCATGTAGTGTTTATATAACACACACAGTTCTTAACACCATGTTATAAAAAGAGAGAGAAAGTAGTTCCTTAAGAGTTTTAGAAAGGCTGTAGACTCCCAGTTAAATGTGACCAATTCAACACAATTATTTTGACTCTCTCTCAAAACCCAACAAAAAAGACAGCAAAGGAAGAAAATAGGTTTAAGCCTATAAGGACAAAGAGAGTAGGGACAACTGTGGAAGGTGGAGAACTGGTGGCTGAAGGACACCAGGACATGAGTCCCGCACAGACAGGGACCAAGGTGAGCCAGCTGACTGGTGCTTTAACACCCTGGGAACGCTCAGGGGTTAGAGACGCCAGGTCCTCTGAAGGCTGCAGGTCTGCCATCTGAATGGCTGCTGGGAATTCCATCCAAAGAGGGATTTCTCAGCCTCAGCACCACTGACATTTTAGGCTGGAAATTCTTTGTTTTGGTGGCAAGTCCACATTGCAGGAGGTGATCAGCATTCCCAGCCTGTATTCCCTAAATGCCAGTAGTACCCCCTCTCAACTTGTAAAAACCATAAAAGTCTCCAGATACCACCCAACATCCTTTCAGGGGCAGAACCTCCTCTAGTTGAGAAACAGTTATCTATGAATCCCTTGCCCTGCCCTGAGCCAATGCAGCCAAGTCTCTATTGCTTTTCCACCCCGACATGGAACCAGACGCTTATTGTATAGATCCGCTGGACCAGAGACGTTCCAGAGCTGGGAGTAGGAGGCACAGAACAGGCTGGGCCAGGGGAGGTCTGCGTGCAGACACCCGGCTCAGCTGCTCGCACATTGCTGGCAGGTGACTGCCACCCAGGAAGAGCAGCGGGAGACTTTTCTGGAGAAACATCTGGCCCTAGAGAAGGCTTAACATTTGAGGGCTCTCCTATGATACAGACAAACCCTGCCAAACTCCTTGTAGAGATGCCCTGTCAACAAGCCCCCGCCACACATAGATGTGCCCAGAGACATATGCACACATACACAGTGACACACACAGACACATCACACATATACAGATGTGTGTGTACACATGTAGAGACACACAGACACATCACACATATGCAGATGTGTGTGTACACACGTAGAGAGACACACAGACACATCACACATATACAGATGTGTGTGTACACACGTAGAGAGACACACAGACACATCACACATATGCACACACACACGTATGTGCACACACAGAGACACACATGTACACATGGAAAAACACCTGTGCACTTACAGGCACACACAAACACACAGATACATAGACACATGCCATGCACAAACTTGCATACACACATTTTCTAACCAGTCATTTCATGCCTCCTTCTCAAAAATAAACCAACACCCAAGGGGTAATTGTAAGATGTACTGACACCAAACAAACCCCAAATCTCAGGGGCTTATGACAATATTTATAACATTTTTCATTGGCTGCAAGTTGGCTGTGGCTTTGGTTGGGCTGTGGTTCGCTCGCGCTCAGCTCCAAGCTGAAGGACTTGCATTTCCCTGATAGAAGGACTCACTGGTTCCCTACCGCAATGAACTGTAAAAAGACCCACCAAGGAATGCATCAGCCTGAACTTTCAAAATGCTGGAATGAAGAGAAGGCCCCCAAAGTTTTGGGAGTGAAGCTTGTGTACCGAGTTTAATAACAGTTACTAAGATAGCACAGAAGTCAGAAGATAATGGAACAGGCTCTGCAATATTATGAAAGAAAAAGTTCACTGATCTAGAATTTACGTCTGCCAGATTGTTGACTTAAGCGCAGATTAAGTCCATTTTCAGGCATACAAAATCTCAAAACTTTACCTTACATGGGCCTTATTTAGAAAATTGCCAAGCTCCACCAAAATAAGGAAGTAAATTAAGAAGGGAAGATGTACAGAAGCCAGGAGAAACAAGAAAGGGATTGGTACGTGATGGAGGCTGACGCCCCCTGACAGCAGGTGCTCTGGGGCAGCCTGCGAAGGTTGGAGCGGGAGCCTGAGGGCTCTGGGCAGGATGTGTACTGAGAAAAAATAAGATAGCTGGTGGATACCGGGTGTTTCACATGTGCGCAGAGGCCATTTGCCCCAGGCCCTGGGTAAGATGGGCCCCCGCCCAGGGTCCTCTTCCTGCCTGCTCTTCCCTTTAGATAAAGCACCTTCAGGACCATGGGAATGCTGACCTGGAATCTGTACCCGCTGTCTTTATATACCACCTTGTGGGTACTTGGGACAAAATTCCCTGTCCTGATAAGCCTCAGTTTCCTTTTGGGGAATGTGCAGACCATTCCTTCCAGATCCATCATCCTGACCATGAACTGTGCTGAGGGATAGTCGAGGGCAACTGTTTACAAGGGCGTGTGAGAGGAGGCTGGACACTCAGGTCTGTGGACCAAGGCCCGTTTTGGTATAGGACAGAACTGTGGGGGGAGGAGGGGTGATTGCAGGTTGGGGACCAAGGCTGGGCTCCTTGTTCTTCTGTCCAGACCTCTGGACAATCACAACATTCTAAATTGAAACCTGCCCTTCCACACTCAGGATCTTTGGGGGAACATGAAAGGCTAAGGCTGGTTGGGGTGGGAGGCCTTGTGAGAAGACAGGGTCAGCCTGGAGCTGGGTGGTGTGGAGAAAAACCTGAGGGCCACGGGGCTCGCTCCAGCACTGCCCCATATGTGGAGGCAGATAGAGGTGCTGGAGGGAGCCCTGGGCAAGCAGTGAGCCTTCAGGGAGGGAAAGGAAAGTAGGTGCTGATGCTGCAGCCTCCAGAGTGTGGGGCGAGGACGTGTGGGAAGTCGGCTGTGCAGACCAGCAAGCGAGAAGAGACCCTTTTCTTTCTCTCCTCCGGCCCTAGCAGTGGCCACCAAAGTGAATTTTGAATTTTCTTTATTGTTCAATTATGTGTTACGAACTGGTAACTTAACACATATTTGGGGGGATTTATTCTGATATATTTTTCAAAGCAGGAGGTCATAACAAATTATGTAACAGTTTACTGGCTTTGGTTATAACTGTTAACACATGAACATATGATTCATTGAGAATAGATGCTCTCCTCTGTCAGAAGTTTGGGTATTAATTGCGGATGGGACATAGAAAGCTAAAGTCAGTTATTAATCCCAGGAAAAATAAAAAGGTAAATGAGAAACTAAATGTAATCACCACATACTACTAAAGCTATGCAAAAAATATATATATACACATAAACTTGCCTGTCTACATTCATATATTTAACGCAGTACTTATAATGAGATAGATATTCAATGGTACTCTTCAAAATTGTGATGTAATTAAAATACCATGTGAGACAGTTCTGTGGATCTGGTGGGGGCTGATGGCAGCTGTTTGTGAAATCCCCATCTTCCACGGTAAGAAACGTAATTTTTCAATAAAACTGAAAAATCAAGATATACAAAATACACAAGTATATTTAAAAATATAAAAGTAAATTCCAGAGGAAAAAAACCTAAAAGTATTGAAAGTTCTATCTCTGAAGAGCAGAACTTGAACGTGGGGCAGAGTGGGCTGGGTACTGATATTTTTCAGGATAAACCTTCAGTGCCATTTGCCTTTTTGAACTACGTATGTATGTTTTACCCTGATACAAATAGTGTTTTGTTAAATAAAGGCTATGGATTGGTAGTTAGGATACTTAATGATGAGTGAAACTAGGACAGAGAACCCAAGCGCAGTGGCTCACGCTTGTAATCCCAGCACGCTGGGAGGCCGAGGCGGGTAGATCGCTTGATCTCATGAGTTCAAGACCAGCCTGAGCAAGAGCAAGACTCTGTCTGTACTAAAAACAGAAAAATTAGCCCCAGGCTTCATGGCACACACCTGTAGAACCAGCTATTTGGGAGGCTGAGGCAGGAGGGTGGCTTAAGCCCAACACTATGAGGTTGCTGTAAGCTCTGATGATGCCACGGTACTCTATCCAGGGTAATAGAGTGAGACTGTCTCAAAAAAAATCAAACCAAACAAAAAACCAAAACCTGAAAAACCAGGAAAGAGAAAATATACATGAAAGCAAAGCATAATCTATATATTTTGATATCTATATGGAATGGGGAGAAAGAACACAGTGAGGAAATGGGGGGGTATGTTAACAAAATAAAGACAAGTGGATAAATGGCAGAATGCACTTTTTTAAATAAAGGAAGTAGACAGAGCTGACATGTATTTACCATCTACTAAATGGCTGGCAGAGTATTAGGGGTATATATGTTATTTCATTTGACTCTCATGACATCCCATGAAGTGTGTATTATTACATTCATTTTACAGGCGAGAAAACACAAAACTATGACTGTAAACAGGGAGGTGTCACGGTGCCTGTGTCTGGAGTGGGGGTTTAAGTCATGTTTCTGACACTCAAATACTGTTGTGACCTTAGTCTCTCATTGTCCCCCTGCTGCTTCTGTGTTCTCCTATATAAAAAGGGAATGAAGGTGAGGAGGAGGATTATTATTGTTACAGGGTTCTACCCCATAGGAATATTGTGAAGAATTTATGAATTAATATGTATAAGGTATTTATAGAAGTGCCTAATACATAGTAAGTGTTATTATCCTGAAAGGCATGCAGCAAACAGGAGTGAATAAAATCATTAGGTAGACATTTCCTGAAACTCAGTTTTCTCCTCTTATTTGACCCTTCTGGACATTTGGAATCACTGACCACTTGCCCAAGGTCACATAACTATTCACTGGTGAAACCACACTTAGAATTCAAGTCTGGCTGTCTCCAAAGCTCAGGCTCTTTTCTCTATGTGTGTAATCTGTTGCCCTTTGTTAGCTAATGGGGCGAGTGGTAGAGAGGCCAGGTACAAACATAGAAAATGTCAGCCCTAGAAAGCCAAAAGAGGGAAAAGAGACGGATGTGCCCAGTGAAGGAGTTCAACAAGATGATGTTGAGTCAGACAGGGAGGGAAGTGCGATCTATTAGGATAAAAATAAGATGGCAGCACAGGTGGGAGAGGGGAGAAGATTGTGTTACTGAGACAGGGATAATGCCTGAGCAGGCACGAGTAAGTAGGACATTATGATTGGCAGAAATGAGTTTAAGTAGGGATGGTCTCGAGAGAAAGCTATAGTCAGTCTTTCGCGTAGCTCTCTTTAACTCCTAGAATGCCGACAGAAAGATCCCTGCTGGACTTTCAGACTCTCCCAGTGTGGGACACGGTCACTGTCTCTCCACCTCACGCACTCTGCTGCCCTGCCAACCACGCTGTGATCCGTTTCCTACCCTGTGATTATCTGCTTAACATCTTTCTCCTTAAGCAGACTGCAAGTTCTATGAAGGCAAAGACTATGTCTCCTGTTCAATCATGCTTCACCCCGTGTCTGCAACACACCAAAGGGAAAGAAGAGCTTCGGTATTTAATAAATTATACTTTTTTGTGTGTTTTTATGTTTCCCTTGCAGTTATTTTTATTTAATTTCAAAATATGAAGGGGCACAAATGTTTCAGGGGTTGCATATATTGCTTTTGTAGTACTCGAATCCTGGCTAAGGTGTGCCCATCACCCAAATACTGTTCATTGTACCCATTAGGAAGATTTCTGCCCCTTCCCTCCCCCACCACCTTCTGATTGACTTCAGACCAGGAGACCATGCTAGAAGAAATGACCAAAGACTGTTGGAAATATTGGCCGATATTTTGTTCTCAGGATAAGAATGTGCAAGCTGGAAGGGTGATGGAGATCATTCATTCATTCCTCCATTTAACTAACGTTTATTAAATGTTCACAGTGTGCTGGCTTGGGTGCTGATCACAAGGGACATAGGGAGGAGATAAGACACAATCCATGACCGAAAGAGGGAAAAAGAGGAAGCAGAGTAATGTAACAGGAGTTCCAGGGGGATTCGAGCCAGGAGGTGAGAGGAAGAACATGGGAAGCAACATCCACCCGCGAGTGTTCATTAAACATTTTACATTTGTTCACATTGTTCTCAAAGAATAGTCATCCTGCATGGCCCTCGGGGGCATCTAGACTGCCCCAATGAATAATGACAAAGTGGAGCCCCCAAAGCCCTCCCCTCCAGTTGGTTTGGGGCAGAGCAGGGGCTCAGGTATCCAACCACCCCGTCTAGGCCCCGTCTCTTATGTAGAGCTGGGGTGTTCATATGAGTTTGAGAAGAGCATCTCTGTAGCATTAGAGAGCTGTCAGCTTTAATTTTGCCCCAACACGGGTTTAATAATAAACAGCCCCCAAACTACCTGTCAATTACTCCTACCATCTTTGTTATACTTATGTCCTGTTTTATAAATTAAAAAAAAGAAAAACATTTAAAATAAAAATGGCAGCAGGAAGTGTTTTTGTAATCAGAGTATTTTCTTTACAGTATACACAGGGTGACACTGGAATCCAGAGGACTGAAAGGACTTGTTCAAGGCCACAGAGAGTTGGTGACCGAGTGAGAGCCAGAACCCAGCTGCTCCCAGGCCAGTGTCCCACCACCCATGGCAGGAGGGTCTACAGAGTGATGAGCAAAACAGGAACAACATCGCTAGTTTAGGAGGTATCTGATGACACAGGTTTCCTAGAAAAAGCCAGTCTTGTCTTTGAATGTACCAGGCAGTTGTGGAGCAGGCTGAGAGGCGAGAAAAAGTAAGTCCTCCCAAATGAAAAGCCTGCATCACACCCCAGCTGACAGATAGCTTCTGAGTTACTGGTGTCGCCCCCCATTACCAGCAGCTAACTGCTTCCTTTGGCATCTCTGAACATGAAAGAAGGGGCTCTTTTGAAATAACTGGACACAGTCGTGAAGAGAATTAACCTTTACAAGCCAAGGCTTTCATTTATTATTTTACTCGTTTTCTCCATATAACAACCCTATAGAATGGATGTTGTTGTCGTTTCCATTTTAGAAACAGGAAAACCGTAGCACAGAGATGTTTTTAAAAACTTGCTTCAGGTCACGGACCTGGTAAGAATGGAACCAGGCAGAATTTGAACTCGCAAGTTCACGGTCTTTTCCATTATGCTCTAACGCATTATTCTACAGAGCCCTGTCAGACACATTTCAACGCCCAGGGATGTGATTGATTCCTGTCAATCTCGAAAAGAATACAAGGTGTCCCACCTAATGACAGTAACTAAAATTCATCCGAAGCACTGAACAGTTGACAGAGAATTTTCCACGTGCATTCTTTTGTCTGATATTCACTCTCATCTACGAAGGTGGTATAATTATTCCTGTGAAGAGGTGAAGCTTGGAGAAGTCAAATAAGGTGCCCTGGTCACCTGGCTGCAACCCGCCTGGGTAGAGAAGCACATCTCATCTGCCTGCCCTCCCAGCCAGCTCTTAGCATCACATCTGCTTTCTGGTCATTTTTCTCCCTCTGACTTCAGGGGCAAACTCTAGTGGCATATTGTCCAAATGGCACCACATCTTGTTGAAATTTTGCAACTTGAGAATACCTGATATACTCAACATGGACAGGAAACACTGGTTTATCTAGAAAAGCTCCGATAAATCAGAATTTCTTTCTTCCAATAACGTGTAATAATCACCTCCAGTAATGTGTGATAATCATAATAATCTGTCTGGGAAAATGGCCCTGATTAATTTTAAAGTCTCCAAGTGTCAACAAAGAATCATTACATTATATGCAGGATTATTTAAGGTTCTCATTGACATTAATAATATTGTGCTCAAATGTATACAGTTCTTTGCAGTGCAGAAAATACTTTGTGCATTTTCTCATCTATTATAAGAAGATGGACAAACTCAATTATTATCATCCCCATTTAATAGAAAAGGATAGTGACATTTGGATGGTTACAGCTTACTCACAGCAGCTAGAGAGAGGCAGAACTAGAGATTAATCCAATCATCTGACTCCAGGTTTAAAGCTCTTTCTCCAGCCCCACCTGTAACTTCCCCATTGTATTTTCTTAAAACAAAATCAGACTCTGAAACAGATTCCAGATGCAATATATATGTACCCTTCCTGGCACTGTCTGACTCTTCTGGGAAGCTAAGCTTATGGAACCTCTGGCAACCATCCCTGGGGGTTAGAGGGTGTCCTCCGGGGCAGAAATTTCTACCCTCACTGTGGTTAGACAGCTTAGGTGTTTGGGGCCAGGCAGAGAAGTCTGAGGCTTCTGGGGAGGATCTGCTCTCTGCAAAAACACCCACAGCAGAGAAGCATTTGAGAAGCAGGAAGGTGTTTGGAAATGGCTAGAAGAGAAATGACGAGCATGAACAGATAGATGCTGCTCCGGGAGTGACTCATATGCAGATATTAATGAAAAGAAACTAACTAACACTTGAACAAAGAATAGAAGCATCCAGAGCTGCTGAAACGTGATGAAAATAAATACCAGCTCCTAGCTCAAGTTTGGCACCAGAGACAGCCACGGCACAGAACATCAGCAGACCCCCAGCTGGTCTTTGCCTCCTAGCTTACAAGATTCGATGGGGCAGAAATCAAATGAGGAGCAGCCGGGCTGGGGATGCACTGCTGCCTGTTTCCTGAATCATTTTCCGTCGCTGGTATCTTCTCCGCTCATCTGTATAAGGACATCCGGTTCCTTTTCACAGAAAGCAATCCTGTTTTCCTTAAAACCCAGATCAGTATCACCTCTTTGGCTGGTCTTCCTTGACCTCTCTGCCCTATACCCACCCCCACCCCCAGGCAGAATTTAATGTTCCTTCCTTTCAGTTTTAACTCATCCGACTGGATGTAACATTTACGCACTTCAACATCAGCCAGTAAACTGGAAACTCACCACGTGCAAGAAAGTACCCGGCTCAAACGAGGCTTCTAAAAGGCTTCAGCTGACCTCACACGTGCAGCACACCAGCATTGATAAAGAATCCCAGCTAATTTTCAGTTAACTGGGATACTCAGTACATGGAGAGTGGTGCTTTCTAATGAAATGAAGTTTTCCAGAAAACTCTGTTTCGTATCTAATTGTAAATAATCTATCTCAATTTTACCTGCCCTTGCTCCTGCTTAAATGGAAGAAATCAGTGAATATCAAGAACTGTCCTTGCGGTCTGAAAGCAGAGGCAAGAGTCATTGATTCTGATCAGTGAGACTGAGCAGGGTTCAGAACCCACGTTTCCTCTCCTCCACCTCTGCTCCCTCGTGGACTGACTTGGTTGATACCTATCTCCAGTGTTAGACTTCGTCGGCTGGGCCAGGCCAGGCAAGGGTCTGTACTATCACCTGCCTCATCTCTAAGGCCTAACATAGTACCTGGCACAGGGGAGATTTCAATAGCTCTTTGTTTAATGACTGAGTACACGAATTAACAAGTCAAGGACTTCAGAGGAAGGTAGCCTCACCGAGCCTTCCTTCATTACACTGAGAGCAGGGCCATTTACAGCGAGTCCACTGTGGCTCAGCTGCTGTGCTAAACACCTTGAGAGTCACTTGGAGTAAGGAATATTGCCTGTGTTTCACAGATGAGGAAACCGAGACTCAGGGTTGAGTAACTCACATAACTAACACTTGGCAGGCCCATCATCCAGATGAAGGTCTGGCTGATCCCAAAACTGCACACAGAATCCAGGGTTTGTCAACCCTTTCATCTCACAGCACACTTGAACCTACAGTTATACATCCACAGCACACTTAAATTATGTTGATCAGGAAAATAAAAGTAAAAAGAATGTACTTACTGTGCTTTGAACTTCTTTCAAAAATTAATTGATGATCTTTCTAATTTTTCACAGCACACCTAACATCCTCTGACAGCACACTAGTATGCCACAGCTCACTGGTTGAAAGTCACTGGCAGAGATGAAGGGGGAGAACGTGGCAAAGGCAGGGATGAGGAGATGCCTGATGGCTTCAGAGCAGGAGATGGGGCTCTGCAGAGAGGAAGGAGGTGGAGAGGGAGGTTGGGTAGGGCTCACCTCAGCATTCAGGCCTGCCAGCTGCTCTGGATCTGCACCAGCCAGGGATTTCCTTTCAAAGTTAATGTTCTGAATAAATCCTAGGCAATAGCTTATTTCCCAGGTCTATAGAAGAAGATTTCTAATATGTTAAGGTTACACTTGTTTGGGTTCCAATTGATTAAATTATACTTTGAGGAAAAAAAATGTTAGATTGTTACAAATAAATTTTTAAAAATTGAAATAATGTTATATTTACAGAAAAATTGTGAAAATAATACAGAGAGAGCCATTATATATACTTCATCTAGTTTCATTATGGTCACAACTTCAGTAACTACTGGATGATGATTGAAACTGTGAAATTAGCACTGGCACAACCCAATTAACCTACTCCAGACTTTGTTTGGATGTCACCAGTATTTCCTCCAATATCCTTTTTCTGTTTCAGAGTCCAGTCAAGGATTTAGTTGTTGCCCCCTCCTTAGCATCCTTCAACCTTGTGACAGTCCCACAAACTTTCCTCGTCTCTTACCTCCTTGATACTTTTAAGAATACCCGTCAGTTATTTTGCAGATTATTCCTCAATCTAGGTTTGTTTGATGTTCTAGCATGATTAGGTTGAGATCATACATTTTTGACAAGATGTGCCAAATCTTGCCATTGTGACAGGTGTGTAACCACACATCACACAAGGGGCTCATCGGGTAAACCTGACCTTGATCACTTGGTCATGATGGAGCCTGCTGGGTTTCACTGCTGTTACAATTAGTATTTTTCCCTCTGGAATAAATAAATATGTTGGGAAAGATACTTTTAGGCTATGCAAATGTCCGGTTTTTCCTCCAACTTTTATTCACTAATGTTAGTATCTACTGGTGGATCTTGCCTACAACAATTATTACTGTGTTGCTCATATGTTGATTTTATATTTTCTGTACTCTTGTACAGTGATTAATGGGAATTATTGTATAAGAAAAAGTTGTCCCTTCTTCTCTATGTATTTATTAAATTTATATCAATATAGACTTGGGAATATTTATTCTGTGAGTTGTAAAGCAATACTATAATTTTTTTATTTAAATTGCTCTGGATTTGGCAATTGAGAACACCTGTTCCCATTTGACATCCATCATCTCTCTCTCTTTTTATTTTTTTCTAAGACAGAGTCTCTCTACGTCATGCTGAGTAGAGTGCTGTGGCCTCATAGCTCACAGTAACCTCAAACTCCTGAGTTCAAATGATTCTTTTGCCTCAGGCTCCCAGTAGCTGTGACTATAGGCATCCACCACAATTCCCTGCTATTTTTTAGAGGCAGGGGATCTCGCTCCTGTTCAGGCTGGGCTCGAACTCCTGACCTCAAATAATCTGCCCGTTTGGGCCTCCCAGAGTGCTGGGATCACAGGCATGAGCCACTGTGTCCAGCCCTGCCCATCTTTATAATACGCACCTCTTTGTGGTGCCACAGGTGTTCCAGGTGCAGCTAGTTTTTTCTGCCCCAGGCCTGGAATCAATCACCTCTTCAAGGATCCTAGTTAGAAACCAAGATCTGGGCACCAGATGGATATCCTTGTTGCTACTAAGGGGCCATTTCTTCTAGGCCCACAAAGCTAGCAAATATATGTATGTATATTTATCTGTGCATGCTCACAAATCTATAACTACTTCCATTATCTATCACTGTATATAAATGTCACAAAACCATGAGTTCATGCTGATACCTCTGATTCCAATCTAACACCACAAGGTTCATGCTACTTTGGGGACAATTTTCTACCTCTCCCTTCATGGAAACATTGCTGTTCCTCCTCACAATTCAGAAATTCCGTCATGCTAACTTAACAGAGAAGAAATATCTTCTAAGGTAGGAAGAAAACAGAAAACAAAGGTATCCCTTTAAATTTTTATTGGCCAGACAGTTTGATGTTACCCACAACTAACACAAAGAGACACTGGCAGGCAGCTGTGGCACCTTTAAAGGCATGCAAAAGTCAAATGTTAAACCATTGCTTGAAACAGAATGATCCCTTTCTTGGCTTTCTTGCATTCCATCCCCTACAATATGTTGGATTCAGTCCTGATCTGCCAGGGATAGAGAGATCAGCAATCCCCATTTGTAATCAGAGAATGCCTTTTCTCTTAGGCCAGAAAAATCAGGATCTTTTCAGACCTTTAGTTTAAAAGTGGCCAAACTTAGCCTCTCAGTGTTATAAATGGGCTTCCACAAAAGAGCTGCATTACTTTTCCAAAAGCACTTACGGCTGCGCTTCCAGAGGAAGAGGCACAAAGGTCAGGGCATATGAAGGAAGACTAAAGTCTTCTACTGTAATCATAAGAAAGAGAAGGGACCAATAGAGTAAATGTTTCATTATGGCACAATTTCAGCAGGACTGTGCATCAAATAAGAATGTATTACACCCCAGTCTTCCCAGGGACATAGAGAAAAAAGAATATTCCTTCTATTATAAAATGGAATACGTGAATTTCAGTGAAATGTATTCCTAAAATATGACCAAGCGATGGATTTATGTAATTCAACTTTTAATGACTCCCTATAATGTATCAGGTACCATCATAGGTGCTAGATGGATAAAGGTGAATAGCCAATCAGGATTTAAAGAATTGGGTAATACATAATTTAATAATATTAACAATAACAAAAGTAGAAGAAGGGAGCTAAACTGATCTCTTCAAGTTCTGTTTTTGCAAGCTTTTTGTTTTCTGATCTGGAGAGATAATGCATCCCTTTGATCTTCCCTTGAGAAAACGTGCGCTTGCTATATCCTGCATTCTGCCCAAAGAGATATCTTCCTTACCCCCAATATCCTCTTGATAATCTAATTTTGCAAAACCTTTTCCTCATTCCCTAGCACACCTCCTGCCATGATCCCAATTACACACTCCTCACTTTGTCTACATTGCCGACAGGAATGCAAACCTTTTCTACATTAAACACTGAAAAAAACAAAAAAACTGACCTAAAAATCCTTTTGTTTAAAAAAAAAAAAAAAGACATTCAATATTTCCATGTCTTTAGAAACTTGGAAAGGATTTTTTTTTTCTAGTAAGATATTGGAGGTTAAAAGAGAGGGGCTGGAAGAAGGGGATGAGCTCATAAAATTCCGAATTCCAGTATAGATTTGCTCATGTAGAAGCAATAGCCCTGATACCTCACCCAGTCTGTTGTCAAACATAACTCAAGATATGCAGCCACTCATACATCTTTATTTTTTTCTTTCCTTTTTTTTATTAAACATATCCTTTTTTAAAAAAATAAAAATACAAGCCCATCTCTTTAAAAGTTCAACAATAGTGAAGACGTTTATCAGTGACAGTGCTGTTTTTCTAGCATCTTTATGGAGGCTCAAAAAAGAAAGCAAAGTTTAATGTATGTATCAATGAAAACTGTTTACACAGCAGAAGATTGCACCCGGCATGAGCTTTCTGACACATTTATCACTTCATTCCAAAGCTGGGTGGGAAGAGGCGACCTGCCCCCGACAGCTGATGCCTGGTAAAAGAGGATGAAGAAAGTGTCAGAAATTTTATGAATCTTTTGCCGGCAGTTATAATAGTGAAAATGATTGTGATTCTTTTCTCCATCCCATTCATAAATCTCCATCAGCACTTGAAGATAACACTGACAATGTATTGTAGTCTTTCGACATACAGTACCACTGTGGCAGCTTAACTTGGAGCCCAAAAGTGGTACCTGAAATTGAAAGACTTCCCAGTACAATATGCACCGATCAGATGCTAAAGAGAGAGTGAGCAATGGGAAAAGAAGCAGGAAGGAAGTTTGGAGAGGGGTGAGAAAGGGTCAGGCTTCTAGCCCTAGCTGTGTGACAGTGAGCAAATTACTTCACATTTCTGCAATCTACTTTTCTCTGTCAAATAAAAATAATATTTGCTTTTCCTAATGCACAGGAGAAATGTGAAGAGGAAAACAAGACAAAGAATGTAAAACCACTTTGAAAAGTTGAAAGCATTATGCTAATATAAGGTATTACTATTCATATTATTGTGCTTTTGTGGTGGAAAATGTTCAAAAGGGAAGGATCCAACTAATTAGCAGCAAGTGTGTAGCTTGGAAAAGATATTATGTGGGCGACATCAGGCTGGGAAGTGAAGCTCACACTTGCATTGGCAAAGTTGAAATTTGACATGAGTTCAGAATATTCCACATTGCCAAGCTGATACTATATGCTCAATAAATATTTATTGCCTGCATGATTACTTTCAGTGTGTTGCATACTTGTTATTTGTTCCTGAAAAATGTCTCCCTCACTCTGACAGTTGCTTGAGACATGAATTATGCTTACTTAATTTATTGCTGTTTCCTAGTACCAATCGTGTCTGTCACAAGGCTGGCAGTCAATGAGTAGTTATTGAATATATGAAAAAATAAATGAATGAAATAATGCCAAATGTCTCCATAATTATGTCAAGTCAATTGAACTAACTCAAAAACTGAAGAGTCAGAACCAAGGTAAAAGACTTACAGAACATAATTTCAAGACTACAGTAATGAAGATAACAGGATATTGACAAATGAAAGCAAATAGATTAATGGAACAGAATACAGAGGCTAGAAATAAACCCACACTTAATTAAGTGAAATAATTTTGGGAAAAGCAATTCCAGGAGAAAAGAATTTTTAAAAATGGTACTAGGATCTCTGAGTATCCAGAGGAAACACAAATCTCAATCCCTACCTCACACCATACATGTAAGTTAATTCAAGATGGGTCACAGAGCTAAACATAGTGCCAAACCTATAAAGCAATGAGAAGTATGCATAGAAGAATATCTTCATGACTTTGGAGGTAGACAAAGATTTTACTCAGAGGTCATGGGAAGTGCTGAACATAAAACAAAAAATTAGAGTCCATAAAATTAAAATCGTCTGTTCATCATAGACAAAAATAAACCAAGAAGCTTCAGGCTGGGAGAAAATATCATAACATATATATCATATCCTTCTTTGGATACTATCTTATCTCAATGCTTTTCTCCATAGACAAAATTCTTGAAACAATGCTACCCCTGCCTTCTTTTTGAGTTATTCTGCAACCTTCTCTTTCTGCTTCCATCCTATCATCTTTTCCCAGGCCACTTTGTTGTGAGATCCACTGGGAAGCTTTTATCCTCATTTCAAGTGTCTCTCTCTAACATTACAGAGAAGTGACCACATTCTCTTGGGCTTGGTGGCCACACTATCTTTTCTTCCCTTCCTTCCTCCCCCTCTGGAGTATCCCTCTCAGGCTCATTCTGGGCTTTTCTTCATCTTGCCTCTTATATTCAGTGGTCCTTGGGGCTATATCTTGGAACTTTATTCCTATATTTTGAAGATCTCATCTCAATCTATGATTAAAATTCTGCCTATATGTTGATAATTCCCAAATCAATATTTCTGAGTGACTTCATTCATGAACTTCAGGTTTATGTATACAAACAGATTGTCTCTGATGTTTCCAAAGAGGTCTCAAAACATACAATGTGTTCACTACCAAATTTACCATTCCCTTGTCCCCTTTCCCTGAATTCTGCAACTTCTACTATTTGGAATTTTAGCAAAAGAGAACACTACCTCCAGGTCACACAAGATGACACCCTTTCCGTCATCTTTAAATCCAACCAATCTAAGGCCTACAGATTCTTTGTCTAAAAATTTTTTAAGTTGGTCCTTTTCTGCCTATGTCTACCATTACTACTTTTTGCCATAGATATTTAGCCTCTTAGGACAGCTTCTTATATTATTGCAAGAGCGTCCTAACTCTTCTCCTTATGTCCCCCTCACTTTTACTCTCTATACTCCTTGCAGCCATAGTGATCATTCTCAAACACCAATCTCATGTCACACTATCTTATACCTTATTCAAAATACTCTGACAGTTTTCTATTACCTTCAGGACAAAATTTGAATTCTTTAACTTGATACCCAAAGCCTGTCTTTCTTACTTCTCTAGACTTATTGCACAACACAATTTCTTACTTCTCTAGACTATTTCACAATCCAACACTTGAGTTTTAATAAACGCATTCATTCATTCATTTCTGGAATTACTATTGAATGTTCATTATGTCCAAAGAGCTATGAGATTTCACCTTTCTGAATCTTACATATATTTTAGCTCATGCCTTTAATGTGTTTTTCTCCTTTTTTGTATATAATTAACTTCCAAACCTCCCAAGAGAATCAATACAATCCTCTATTCTCCTGAAAGTCTTCATGACTCTCAAATCTTATTTTGATGTTCCTCAAAACAACCTATTAAGTAGCATATTGAGTTTGTTTCTCACACAGCCCTTACTGCCCAGCATTGCAATCTTTAGCTACACAGTATCCCAGCAAAACCATAAATTCCATGGAGGCGGTGTTTAGCATTCTAGCCCTCAGGAACAATATGGGTTTGTGGAATTGCTGAATGAGATCAACCTGAGTTTGTATCCCTACTCACCCCCTTACTAGTTCCATCGCCAGGAAAATTATGTAACCTGGGAAATATGAGCCTTTTTGGTATGATTCTATCTTATGGGATCATATTTCAAGGAGATTAAATGAGACAGTGGATGTAGAATTCTAAGCATGTGACCTGGCCTCTGGTCATTGGTTTATGAATGTTGGTTCTAGCAGTTTAATCATCACTCCTGATGGTGTAAGCCACCACTGGCCTTGCAAAAGAAGAGATGCTGAAGTATAAGCTATTACAGAAAGAGGCTATATGCATATAGTTGGCCCATTCCATGGGGGAGAAAAGTTTGAAGATATTTGAAGAACCAATGCTATACAGATTAAGCAATAGATGACGTATAATTGGAAAGTCAAAATGGACATTATATAATTTAACATGAACACTTGAACTGACTCCTGCAAGTCATCTCAGTATAAAGTCATTTTTCTTTCAGAAATAGTTATTCCTTCTCTAAACAAATATCTACTATGTGTAAAGTCCTATGCAAGATGTGATAGATGTCCCAAGAATGAACCAGATCTGGATGATGGTTTGGAAGGAGGAACACAGGAAGGTCGGTCAGGAAATTTTTATCCAACTCCTGGCTTTATCATTTACTAGTATGTGATCCTGGGCAAATCTCTTAATCTCTCTTAAACTCAATTTCCTCATTTATAAAGTGGAGATGATGTTAATAAAAGCCTCCATTAATTTGAATAATAAGTGAGATAATGTAAGAAGCATATTATAAATCTTGAAGTGCTACAGAAATATAGCAATTATTATTGACACCTTGCTCTCAAGAAATTTAGAGCCTAATAGGGAAGATAAGTATCATGAAATGTAGAGAATAATGGCCACCTAGTGAGGCTGTTTGGAGGAGCTGAAGTGTGCAAATGCAAGTACCCTTTCTTAAATTCCACTTTGCTCACTTGAGTAAGGGCATTTTGTTGTTTGCATCTTGCTTTGTGTTTTGCTTCAGTCTGTCTCCCTCATTTTCACATTTTGACCTTTGCTCCTGCTATCCTGTTGAGAAGGCAAACAAATCCGAAAGCCCCTGGTCCTCATACTTAATCACCTCTCTTTTCTTTTTGAGACAGAGTCTCACTCCGTTGCCCTGAGTAGAGGGCCATGGCAACATTGTACTTTACAGTAACCTCAAACTCTTGGACACTCGAGCAACTGAGGCAGGAGAATCAATCTCATTTTTCTAATCCTTCCAATCATGAATCTTTTTCATGGCACTGACTTCTTCTGAAAGATGAAGCATGGTGGCCTGTCATTGTGGCCAGAAAAGATGCAGAAGGGGCTTTGCACTGATGGAGGTTTTTGCTTATAGAAAAACCTACCCTTCCCTGTTAAAGAATTACATGTCCTTGACCACGTTTTTGCTCCATAATACTTTTTTCTGTCCTTGTAACACTCCTGAGGTAAGTGAGCCAGCAGCTCTCAGAGAATGAACTACAGGGAAGATATGCTCAATTTAGCTATTTTTGAATGTGACGGGGTTTGTGGAGACAATAAATATAGTATTTTAAAGCCTGGAGTGTTTGATTAATGAAATGAGGCTTCTTTCTTTTATATCTCATTTGTAATCTAATTTACAATGTTCCATTTTTTTGCTTAATATTTTATTGAGACAATATTTTATTATAAGGGATTTTTATTCCACTAATATGCACTTATTATAGATTTTCTGCATTCTTTAAGGTAATTTTGGGTCCTGGAACTAATGTCCTAGAACCCTAATATTACAATGTAAGTATATAGGAATGTAGGATTTGGTTTTATATCAAATGTTTCATGGGTATAGCTATTTCAGAAATCAAGATAACCTTGCACTTAAGAGAACCATAAAAATGCATTAATTTTAAAGTTAGGTTTAAGCCCCATATGTATTTATAAATAGAGAGCAAATATGTCAATAGTAGAAATGCTATAGTGAATTTATCATCTCTCTTCATGGAAGCATGAGGCATTATTCTACAAAGAGAAGTGAGATTTGAAATTTCTATTTCAAATCAGAGATCTGGTCCAGATTAGGCTTTTCTTCAAAGTGTGCCCTGTGTAGTCCTCCAGTTTCCAGGTGGCATCCGTGATGGTGCTATGAAGAATTAAAGAACTCTAAAAGTAGGAGTTCTGGCTCTTCCCAGGTATAGCTAGAGAAGTTTTACTTTTATTTTATTCTAGCATATTGAAGTTCTGAAAATCATTTGAAATAAAAGTTACATTGTTATAAGGAACAGATTAACCTAGGTTACCATTGAAATTTGCATCAGGAAATTATTAAAAACTAAATATTATGAAAAACTCATCTGGAAACAGAGTGTAAAATATAACAATGACTTTTTAAGGTTTGGCTAAGCTTTTCAACAAATAAAGGGAAATCCTTAGGGATTAAAAACCAAGAAGGGATGGAATCGAGAACAATAGACTCATAATTAAGATTGGCTATTGTCAGAACTTTCACTGGTCCTGTGTCTTAGCAGGATTAAATGGCCGTATCTGAGAACCAGGTACAAACATTGGGATTGTTAAGGTATGGAGTCAAAATTGAAACTCTCATATGTCATCAAGGGTTTGAAAGGGCATTGATAATTCCCAAATCAATATTTCTAGTGATTTTTCTCAAGAATTTCAGGTTTGTATATTCAACCAGATGTTTGATGTTTCATATGGTTCTCAAATTTAATCCCCCCTAAATCTGCCACTACCCTCCTTGCAAATTTTAGTTAGAAAGAGCACCGCCACCAAGTCACTGCAAGCTGAGATCCTTTCTCTCATCTTTAATTCCAACCATTCCCAAGTTCCACAGAATTTGTGTTCCAAGAATTTTCTCAAGTTTGTCCCTTTCTGTCCATTTCCATTGTTATATAGTTTTCAACTTCAGTGAAAGGATGGGATAGAAAACATTACCTAGCTGGCAAAAGAAAAAAATTATTAATCTGAGTATAAATTCTTGTAGGGGGAAAATGGTTTCTCTTGATAATTTGTGAGCACAGATTTTGTGCTCATATGAATTTCAAGCTTATTTCTATGTTCCCTAGGTGATCTAAGTGAGCTATGAAGTAACAAGTCAAAAAATGTGAGTTTATAATGGCCATAGGAAAAGCGCATGCAGAAACAAAATCAAACTCTTCCTGTAAAAAAATCACCTTCAAAGTGGACTTTACAGAATTGACATAATTATAGCTGAAAAAAAAATCAGATTTGCAAAACAAAAATTAAAATATCCTGAGAGAAAAAAAAAAGATAAATTAGAGTTGACAAAAACACAAACAAAAGATTTAGGCTGCCATGGAATTACGTAAAAAAAAGTTGGAAAGAGACTACACAGTTGTTGTGTTTAAAATATATGAAGAAATAAAAAAAAATGAAAGTATGATTAAGAAACAGTATATTGTGAAAAAAATGACAGTACATCTTGGAAAAAAATAGAACTTTCAGGAATAACAAAAAAAAGGCACATAACTTTTAAAATGAACAACTCTATTGATGAATTGAAGAGTGGGGCTAGACAGAGTCAAAGAGAGAATTAGTGAACTGAAAGGTAACTCTAAAGAAATTACTTAGCGTATACTAAAGCAATTGCTTACTGGTTGGAGGAAAAGACAAAGTATAATGGAATAATTTAAATAAACATGGAAAATTGGAAGTGAAAGTCTAGAAATCATCTAATCAAAATTCCAAAGAAAAGACTAGAGAAAGTAGGAAATGGTAATATTTGAGTGATAATAATGATTTTCAGAATTGATGAAAGTCACAAATTCTTGAATTCAGGACCCACAACATATTCAAAACAGGAAAGATATACATACATATCCAGAAATAAAATTACAGAATAAAGGATAAATAAAAACATCAAAATCAGTTTGAAAATGATTGCCTCCAAGTAAATAACAATGGAATCACACATAAGACTCTTTATAACAATGTGGACATTAAAATAACAGTGAAATAATATTTTCAAAATTCTGAGGAAAAAACACTGTCTATATAAATGCATACCCAGAAAATCTATCTTTCCAAAATGAAGATGAAACAAAAACATTGTTAGACAAAGTTGGAGTTGAATAATAACAGATCTTCATTAAAAGAATATCTAAAAAGAGTACTGTGGGTAGGCACAGTGGCTTACACCTGTAATCCCAGCACTCTGGGAGGCCGTGGCAGGTGGACTGCCTGAGCTCAAAGGGTCGAGACTAGCCTGAGCCAGATGGAGATCTTGTCTCTAAAAAAATCAGCCAGGCATTGTGATGGGCACCTATGGTCCTAGCTACTTGGAAGGCTGAGGCAAGAGAATCTCTTGGACCCAAGAGTTTTAGGTTGCAGTGAGCTATGATGCCATGGCACTCTACCATGATAAAGTAAGACTCTATCTTAAAAACAAAAAAAAAAAAAAGAAAGAAAGAAAAAAGAGTACTGTAAGAAGAGTAAACATGATTCTAGAAGGAAAATAGGTATTCAAAAGGAAATGAGTGAAAAAACTCCTTCCAGAGATGAAATGCTGTCATTCTGTGACGTTTGTCCATACTTAATCAGAAGAGACGATTTCCAGATGAGAGAGAAAGGGAAAATAAAATTCTACTGTTCTAGGATTTTCAATGTTATTTCAGTATAAGAGCCGTGCCAAAATTTTTCTCTTTAGAATCAAAACTACCAAAAATGGAGGGAAACTGAGATGCACAGGTAGCCACACTCCCCAGCTGCAACCATTGTAATTACAGTTGATGCCCCATCTCTTATCATTGTGCACAGTTTTTGATATTTGTGCATTCATTTCTTCCTGTGTATTTTTATCCTCTCAAATTGGGTGGATAACAAGAAGATGCCACCCTTGGGGATGCTGCTTTCAGTGTCATAGAAAGTATAAGTTTAGAAGCTTATAAGCCTTCAGTCGCTTATTGCTGAAGGTTGGGAGGAGTTGTTGAAGGGCACTGCAGGATCCTGCACCGAAAGAAACCACTGTTTTTACTTCTTTAATTGGTTTAACTGAGCCAATTGGTTATAAATGCAGCTTCTTTAAAAGATGGAAATAAAATATGGTAAATACAAACTCATCATTATATAATGTCGATTCAAGTTTGTCCCCTCCTCATTGAAAATTATACAAAGATGGTTAAGGGTGAAGGTCTAGTATTGTTTAGTCAGTCCTGCTTTTAACAAGTCCTTCTCATCTTAGATACTTCCTGAGCAAATACTGAAAATGGCAAATAGGATTTTTAAAAATAATCTCAGACTCACCAGCCTATGGATTCTGAAAAGAGTTTTATTACAATCTGCTGTATAGACATACATAGGAATGGACACGACTACCTTTCTTCTGACAGGGACCTGTTCCTATGCCCTACAATGCCCCTCCCTACAACTCCCACTTTCCACAGAGAGAAATAAGCTGCTAATATATTTAGCACCCTGGGGCATACATTGGGCTATATTTGCTAGACGGCTTTGTCACTCTGTTATGAACCCAGGTTCACTCCCCATTTTGCTGTCCTCTCTTCCATGCAGCTGGTGAGTAAGTGGATTCATGTCCTCCTTTTCTTTTCTTTTTTTTTTTTCACCCATTCCTGAACACAATGATCATTCCCTTCAGTTTTATAATAATGAGCTAGATCAAATAATGGTAAAAACCAAGATTCAAATTTGAGCTTTAGGGAATGGTGAAGATCTTTTAGACTTTAAGCCCAAGCTGTTTTCTCTTAAGAGTGTTATGTGGGCTCTGCATTGGGCTTCGTAGGTGTTCTTGCTAGTTGAAAGCATAGAAGTCCTTTGTTTCACATTTGCTTACTGTTCCCGTGTATTTCTGTCTTGAGAGATAGTGATAATTGCTACATTAAGTGAGTGCTTAATCCCTGGTAGGCTTAGTTCTCAGTGCTTAATGTGGCTTATTGTTATTATTACAGTAATAATCCTATGAGGCAGTACCAAAACAGTTTCCTTTTCATAGATGAACAAAATAAGGGATAGAGATTAAATAATTTGTTCAAGGTCACAGAGGTAATTAACAGTGAACCCAGGAATTGAACCCAGGCAGTCTTCTCATACCCAATATACTACTCTCTTCTGTTGGAGTGAATGGGGTGTGTAGCAGAACAGGATTCTGCCATTCTTAGGACCCTGACTGCAAATCTTGAAATTAGTGCAAATACCCCATCCTAACACTATCCAGGGAGGGGATCTGGGCAACAGACCAGACCACTGATACAGCCTTTTCTAGAACCCTGCTGTTTGTACAGTGTTCATCATTGGCCTCCACCTTGGAATTCCTCTATTCCCTGATGTCCACCAGGTCCCACATCTTTCACTTAGGCTGACCTACCCATGTCCCATCTGGAAGTTCATTAATAAAAACACTCTGGAGCACTCTAACCTATCTTGCAAATATTCACTTTGCTCTCATCCTTCGTCCTGCCTCCTCCTCCATTCCGGTAGTTCTTCAGCCTTGGACCTGTTTGTCTTGCCTTTCATTTCCAGTTCTGGATTCCCCACAAGACCTTGATTACTGAACATCAATTTTTGGCTTAAGCCTGTACTCCTTCTCTAGGTTTGTAGTTGCACACATTATCTGGCTCACTCTGTCCAGGCTGGTTTGGGTAACAGCCATTGTGAATTTAGACTCCCTACCCATTTGTAGGGATTCCATTGTGAATTTAGAGCTCCCTACCCATTTTATCTACCATTGGGCTGACAGTCTCCCTCTGATGGATCAGTCACCCAGAACTACAATTCTCATGTCCTTGGTAACTTGCAGACTCATCCACTATTTATATTTCTGTCCCTTTGCCTTAGCCCCACACTTCTCATATTGAGGCTGTCCCTTAAATGGTCTGATTATTGTTCTTCCCAGGGTCAGCTCCATAATTACACAAATTCCTTTCAAGTTGATCCCATCAAAGTTTCCTCCCTTTTCCCACTAGTCTAATCTATGCCGCTGAGATACAGTGGGCTTTATTCCTGAGCCAACCGGAGTTCAACCAATGGCCAAGGATGGCTCCATGAAAAACCTGCAATAAGCTTTAACAAATCACAGCAGCAAGAGTCTTAGAATGCCAATATTTAATAATGCAATTTCCATATTTTCAACTCCATGAGGACTGAGTTCTTGGAAGTTTCCCCTCTTAATAGTGCTTAGTAAAGTATAAAAAGATATTTGACAAATAGACAAATGGGATTTTCGAAAAATGGGTCTGTTGGTTAGTACTCTTTTATACATGGCTAGAAACAGCTCAAATGACCAGGAAGTCCAAGGGTAGGGTTAGTCTTGGAGGATCCCAAGAATTCAGACAGTGTTACCAGGGTTTTCTTATGCACTCTGTACTGGGTTTTAGTTTCATTTGTTGTTGCTGTTCACAGGTCCTCCTCTATTTAGCAAAAGGAGGGGAGTGTGGCCACAGACAAAGTCATGTTTATACCATCCTAGATTAGGAAGGCCAGGAGAACATGGGGCTTATCTCATTTAGTCTCTACATGAAATCCAAAGAAAAATTCTGCCCATCTATGCATAAGACAATTCATTCCCAAGCCAATTACCAAGACCAAGGATTATGGTAACAAGACCAACTGGGCAAGGGTCATATGTTTTTTCCTATGGTCAAATGAATAGATTGTGTACTTTGTATCCTCTTCAGGACCTAATGGACTGGGGCATGGGCATTTGCGCAAGAAAAGGGATGTGAGTAAAACAAAAACAACAGATGGTCACTATAGCATATGTGATTTTCCAATTCTATTGTTCAGAACTGCATGGATCTATTCAGCTAAATTTCTTTCCCATTTAGTAAGGGAACTCTAGGTCATTCCTTCTGTTTACAGCCTTAATTCTTAACCAAAGACTCATCTCATTATGGGTTGCATTCCCATCTACCCTGCATACCATATTTTGCCATATTTAATGTGATTTGGTGTATCATGAGTACCCATGTTTTTGGTCCAAACTTAAAGGAAAAAATCTTGTTTTAATTTTTCAATACAAATTTTTATTTGTTTATGTTTAGGTACCTGTTTTTATATTATAAAAGAATTTCAGCATTTATTTTTTAACACATAAGCATATATAAATATATATATATATATTTTTATGTACAAATGTGGGTACATTTGTATAGATAGTACCCACATATGATGGGCATTCTTATTTTTCCCACAATAATTTGAGTGAAAATGTGTTTCATACACAGGAAAATATGGTACCTTGAAAGGTATGGTCTCCCAAGTTCAACCTTCCTTTGGGTTTGTTTTGTATTTCTGTCTTGATGTTCAACATTTTTTGTCTCACTATGGTCTTGTGTCCTCTTTACCCATAATTCTAGCTGGCTTTGGTCAACCTTCTCTAGTTGAGCTCTGGAATCTCTTGTAACTCTCTGGACCTCATTACTTCATGAATTTGCCCTGCTGAAAAGTTACATGTTCATAGGGCCATACCTTTGGCATTTCTTTGCCTATATTATTTATCATGTTAAGAAATTTCTAGATCCCCACACTTCTGTAGCAGACGCCTATCAGTCAACTCCTGCCAGCCATGAGTTGTCAGCCTCTCCACGTCAGGAGGGAGCAGACACCTCAGTTCTTGGTTCCAGCTGCCCAACCTCCAGCATAAAAGGTTCTAGTACACCTGACCACTGATGACTGTATATAGTTTTACTTACTCATTTTTAACTCTCTATTGTGTGTGTGTGGGGAGTTTAACATGTATGGAAGTATAGAGTAGGGTCAATATCACTTATCTTCAACAGGAAAAATTATTTTTAGAAGCTAAAGCAATGGATTCTATATACATAATCATCAATGATACCTGCTTGCTAGTCTTTCTGTGGTTTCCTTATCTCTGAATTTATTATTTTAGGGGGAAGTAAGTTATAACAAAGAGTTTACCCATCAACTTTATGTCTCAAATTAGAGTTTTTTGAGTACCTAGAGACACAATGATCTTTGTTTTTGGGGGGAAAAAGGAAATATTCAAAACTCCACTTTGTGTGTCAAGAGCTGGCTTGGAGGTATAAACCTGGAGTTGTAACATACACACAGCCTAGAGAGACTGAGTTGTGATGTCAGAGAGGTTCCCACCTGACTGGAAGCATGACTGTCCCTTTAGTTGCTTGGGTTGATTCAGCATGATGTGATGTCATATCCAACTAGGAACACCATGGCCAAAGAATGTTGTCAAGGTGAAGAGGCCTGCTTGCCCCCAGGCAGCATGTTGGGGATCTGAAAATTCCCACATGCTATTGTAAAGAGATAGAAAAATCTTGGGATAGGAGGATTGCTTGAGCTCAGGAGTTCGAGACAAGCCTGAGCTACAGCAAGACACTATCTCTACTAAAAATAGAAAAATCAGTCCAGTGTTGTGTGGTAGGAGTCTGTAGTCCCACTACTTGGGAGCCTGAGGCAAGAGAATCACTTGGGCTCAGGAGTTTGAAGTTGCTGTGAGCTATGATGATGCCACTGAATTCCAGCCAAGGTGACAGAGCAAGATACTGTCTCAGAGGAGAAAAGAAAAAAAAGAGGAAAGGAAGAGGAAGAAGAAAGGAGAGGAGAGGGGAGGGGAGGGGAGAAGGAAAAGGAAGGGAAGGGAAGGGTAGAGAAGGGAAGGGAAAAGAAGAGGAAGCAAAAAAAAAAAAAGAAAGAAAGAAAGAAAGAAAGAAATTTCTAGATCTTTATTTGTCTTTGGAGAGACTTGAATGATACCTGAACTGTCAATTTTCTCTTTTTCCTCTTCCAAACCCTAATTGCTTTAAAAAAAACCCCAAGCATTCAGACATGGCTTTTCCTCCGTTGTTGTCTTCAGCTGTTTTTTGCTGTCTTTAGCTTTGTGGTTCTACTGTGGTTCTACACTTCTTTCTTCTGAAAATTATCCCTTTGGTTCCTACTGTCAAACAAATGATTTCATTTTCTTAAAAAATGTTAGCAGTTGCCAAACCTATAGTTATTTCTTCTGATGTTAATTTTTGTCACTCTAGATGTAACATCTTTCTTCCTTTCTCTCCCTTTTTTCTTTTCCATGAACAAGTTTCTTAAGATTCACATATATACTTTCATGAGACCGTTGCTGAATACATGAGGATACAGAGAATTTATGTGAACTGAAGCCCAGTATGTCCAGGGGCCAAGCGAACTATTGCCACCACATTGGACTCATTTGGCAGGTATTACCCTATCTGTCCCAAAGGCCTGGTCTGTTTTCACTGATGCGAATGAGCATTCAGGACAAAAAGACTTTGAGTATATAGCCTGTCATTGGGTTAGCCTTAGCCTGGGACAAACTAGGAAGCAAGCAAAGTTTATCTGCAGCTCCACAGAAGCTGCAGTGCCTACAAGATAGGGTTAGTTTTTCACTTTATACAGGGATTTTTGTGTAATGCTTAAAACTGATGCTGTGTGTTGGTAAAAATAAGTTCATATCCCACCTGTTATTTACTAGCCATATAATCATGGGAAAATCACTTAAGATTTTCAAACATCAGTTTCCTCATCTGTAAAGTAGTTAGTCATTCATTTATCCAACAAACACTGAGTTATTAATATATCCAGATGATGTTCTAAGTGCTGAAAAAGCAGCAATGTTTGCAAATTCCCTACCTTCTAGGATACTTTCTCCTGCAGAAGGCAAAAAAATATATATTGTAATAATATAGCATGTTAGAAGGTGGAAAGTGCTATGAAGAAACAAAGATGGTAGATGAGTTTATAATATGCTACTTCAGATTAAATATTGAGTCTTTAAAAAAATTTTTTTAAATATCGAATTTTTGTGTAGTTCCATTTATCTACCATTCTGTGTGCTATTGTGTAATATATAAAATGTCTACTTTCATTATTATTTTTGTAATACTGTGTTATAATTTTATCTTTAAATAGCCATATCTTTTAAATAGTCATATGTCTCTAAAATAAATTAAAAGAAAAATATATGTACTTTTATCTTTATCTTATACCATTTCTGGTAGTCTTCCTTCCTTCCTATACATCCAATTTTTCACTTACATTTGCCATAGTGCAAATCTGCTGGCAACAAAGGCTCTCAGATTCCATTTCTCTGTATTCATTTCACTTTCATTTTAATGGATAGTTTTGTTGAATATAAAAATCTGGGCTGACAGTTTTTTTCTGAAAGAAGGATGTTATGTTGTTCTCAACTGTTTTGCCTTATTATTTTTTTTATTAGAAATCAACTGTCATTTGTAATGTTTTTCTATTTGTAATGTGTTGTTTTGCTACTTGTAAGATTTTTTCTCTTCTTTGGCTTTCAGAAGTTTTATTATTATGTATTTAGGTGAAGTTTCTTGCATTTTATCTTGGGGTTCACTAAGCTTATTTGATCTGAGAACTTAATATTTTTGTGCAAATTTTGGAAATTTTATGCCATATTTCTTTAAATGTTTTCTTTGGTACCATTCTTTGTGTCCTTTTGGGACTCTAATTACATAAATATTAGCCTGCTTACTATAGTTTCATAGGTTAATTATTAAACATTGTTAATTTGCATAAGCAATGATTCTGTTTTTAACATTGGCTAATTTCTATTAATCCATCATCATATTCATTGACTCTTTTTATGCCACCTGTATTAATAGGCTTGTAAGTCTACCTTAAAAATTTTAATTTTAGTTATTGTTGTATTTTATTTTTAAAATGTCATTTTTTAGTAGTTTTAATTACTCTGTCAGATTACTCAACTATTTATTCATGATGAATATAGGCTTTCTTTAATTCCTGAAATATACACAATAGCAGTTTTATAGTCTTGTCTGCTAATTTCAGCACCTGAAAAATCCCTGGTTCATTTTCTACCAATCGACTTTTTTCCTTGAATTATGTCTCATTTCTCTGTTTCTTCATCTGTTTAGCAATTTTTTTTTTTTTTTTTTTTTTTTGTTGCTGAATGCTGAACATTGTGGTACTATATGGTAGAGTACCTCAGTTCTGGATTCCATTAGGTTACAATGAAGAGTATTGATTCAAACTCTAAACTTTACGTTTTCTGCAGTGAAAAGAACTGAGATTTCTGCTGGGGCTTTGGAGTCTCCCTGGAGCATGTATAGTTCCATGATTACTCAACATTTAGAAAAGTTTATATTCATATTTTAAGGAGGTTTAGCTGTCTGCAGCTCCCTCCTTTAAGTTATTTCTCTCTTCTAATTTCAAGCTACTCTGCCAACCCCAAATTCTGTCCTCTGACACCTCAGTTCAGCAGGGGTGGCTTTCTCTACCCCTGTCTTATGTGGGATAGGGGTCCTCTCGGGCAAAAAGACCACAAAGATACACACATTACCATAGGTAAGTCTTATCTTTCAAAAGCTAACTTTTTTTTTTACAGTTTTTTTATCCACCAGATTGCTCTTCAGTCATTTCTAATATGCTTTTAAAACTTTTGTCCAGTTTTTTAAACTGGTATCTGTCAGGATGATCCAACCAATTTATTCTGCTATTATCAGAAACAGAAATTCAGTTTCAAACACGCTAGCCTTGATATATTTATTAAGCATTCGTGTAAAAACATTGAGTAGGCAGTGAAATGTACAAGCATGGAGTTCAGCATAGAGGTCAGGGATGTAGCTCTAAACCTGGTAGTCATCAGCATATAGGTGCTATTTAAAACTATAGACTGGAGGGGATCACCAAAGGTGTGAGTACATACAAAGAGGAGATGGGATACAAGGACTGAGACTTGGAGAATTTCCAAAGTTTCAACACCTGGAGAAAGTAAACCAAGATGGAGTTACAGGTGAAGTAAAAGAATAACCATAAAACTGTGGCATCCTGGGGAACCCCATGCAGAAATAGTTTTACTAGAAGGAAGACATGATCAATTGTGTCAAATTCTGATGATGGGGCAAGTAATGTGAGAACTAAGATTGATTATTGGATTTAGCAATGTAGAGGTCATTGATGACCTTGGAAAGAACAGTTTTAGTAGTGCTGGGGGTAAAAGCCTGAGTAGCGTGAGTCATAAAAGAAATTGCCTACTCTACAGAATTATTGTGAGGATTTATAGGACAAATCAGAAATTATCTTAATCTATAAAGAGCTCATAAAATTAATGAGGAAATAGGAGGTTATTGTTTAATGGATACAAAGTTTCAGTTCGGGATGATGAATAAAGTCTGGAGATGAATAATACTAGTATTTGTACAGCAATGTGAATGTACTTAATGCCAGTGAGTTGTACAGTTAAAAATAGTTAAAATGGTATATTTTATGTTAAAGATGTCACAATAAAAAAAATTGGAAAATGGCAAGTCATTGTAAAATTGAGCAAAATAAGAACATACAGAAAAGTAACTACGAATGGTTATTAAACATATAAAAGGTGTTCTATCTAGTAATTGAACTACCTAATTAAAGAAATGCACATTAAAATCAACAAGCGTTACCCTTCACCTATCAGATTGGCCGAAATGTTTGATACTATATTGTGCTGGTAAAGACAGGGTAGAACATTATTGGTACAATAATGCAAAAAGGTACAATGTTTTTATGGAGTAATTTGACAATACCTATCAAAATTAGAAAGGTGTATACTGTTCAATCTAGTAATTCAGTATGTTCATGTACATATATTCCTACATACATAATTTATATATAATATATTCATACCTATATGCAATGGCATATTATATAGATAGTCCTTGCCATATTATTTTGATGAGCTACAGCTAGATAAATCAATTATGGTATATTTACAGTAGAATTCATTATTTCTTTGCAATTTTCAAAGGATAAGGTGAATCTATCTAATCAGCTGCAAAACAAAACAAGGTACAGAACAGTATGCTTAGCGTACTAACACACTGATTATGCAAAAAGAGGAAATACACATACATATATTCATAAATACAAACACACACAAACCTGAGCACATACAATAGTGAAATATCTCTAGAAAGATTTAGGAGAAATTATTACAGTCTTGCCTCTAGGTAGGGAACAGAGAAGATTGGGAGTCTGAGGCATGAGGGAGACTTACAGGTGACTGTGTCTTTCTATTTTTTTTAAAAGTAGGTTTTATTTATTTTTTTGCCATGTACCCATTTACTCTTATAAAATACAGAAAAGTTTTTACGGAAGTATAATTAGCATACGCAGACGAGAAGAGTGTGCGTTTCACAAGTTCACAGTTGGATAAATTTTCACACACTGAGCACACTGATGTCAGCTGCATAAGAACGTTATCAGGACCTCTGAAGCCCTCCTTGTACCCTATTCTCAAAGGATTACCCTGGCATGCTAATGGAATATGTCTTGCAATGCCTAGAGTTAATTACTACCCAAGTTATCTTCCAAAACCGGACAAAGGACAGAATGATTTTTGTATATGTTCTTCATTTCCCATAAGATATTACCTGAGAATTCAATCCTAGATTGCTCCTGTTCTTTTCACTTTGCTGGTTTCCTGGCTCATCCCTGCTTCTTCCATTTCATGTCTTTCTCTTAGATTTTACAATAACATTTCATCTTCTCTTTGGCTTCTCAGCATCTCATCTCTCTTCTTCTATTTTGGAAATTTTCTACCACATAATCTAAACCTTACCTACCATGAAAGTATTCAAAAGTAAGAGAGATTTGTTTTCCTCAGCTGTGTTGCAACCATGGGTTGGGTCTGCTGGTAAAATACAAAATGTCCATTGTAAGGAAGCAAAAGTCTGTCCTGATGATGGGAGGTGGCGGCCTTGGCACCGTATCTCTATCTGATGTCATCATTATCATCATTGTTATTAGCATTCCAGACTAACCAACCGAAATCTAGTCCCAGCCCCACCACTGCCCTTAGAGTAGAGAAGGACATGTATCCCACACCTATTTCAGCAAAAATTCTATTCTCTTCTCTTTTGGAGGAACTGAGAGATTTCTGGTGTGATCCTCTGGACAAGTCTTTTCCAGTGACTTGTACTGGAGAGAACCTAATGGCCCCATGCACACTCAAGAAGTAATACACCACTGTGAGTTGCCTTTGCTCGTTAGCAATTGAGCAGGATCTAAATAATGCAGTAGCACAAACAGAAATTTCTAGTACTTGAGTTATAGGACTAATCATTTGAATCGTTGAAGGGAGGGCGGTTGTTTTTTTTTTTTTTCCATCTTTTCCTCTCTCTCCCTCCTTTTCTCTTTCTCTCTCTCTCTTTCTTCTCCTAAATGATGCCATCTCTGCAGCTGCCCTTTACAGATCAAGTGTGCATTCCCTCAGAGCATTCTCAAAAAATCCGATGCCTTGGGCTCATTTGCATTTCTAATGGAAGTGAGACAAGCCTTCCAGGAGCTGAATCCTAGTACAAGTTGGGCTTGGGAAAGTGCTTCAGGCAATAGTATTTTTTTTTCAATTTTGTATTGGGAGAAACCTAAAATGTACTTAGCCAAACACTCTGAGCCCTGAGGCACTCAAAGCAAAATGTAATCCATATGTTTCTGATTCATTTCATTCACCTCAAAGTCTCTTCGGAGTGAGGTTTCACTGCAAAGAAGTCTTCAAACTGTTCGAATTTTCTCTTTCACCACTGTAAAAAAGGACTTATCTACTGAACCCATTTCCCAACAGATAGTGACATTCAGGCTGTGCATTCAGAACTATTTCCAGGATCCTGCATGAAACTGAATATATCCTGCATTTTTAAAAACCCTGTCTTTAAAAAAAAAATAGAAACAGCACAAAATCCTAATAAAAAGTGGTAAAAGAGGGAGGAGAGATTATGCCAAGGAATGACTTTGTTTTAAAGATCCAGACGCCCTCAGAGTTAGAAGGGACTTGAAATTCCATAATTTAATTTTGTTCAATTTCCTACTCCTTGGTGGTAATTATACATAGTATTTTTCTCTGATGTGCAAATAATTTTTCTTTTTGCCTTTTTTTCTTCCTTCTCTCCTTCCTTCTTTCCTTCTACCTCCTTTACTCTTTCCTTCCTTCCCTTCAACACAAAAATTTGGCAATCATACATTCCAGGCAGAGAACATTTCATATTACAGATAATCTGATGGCCTGTTTATTCCCTTTATCTGGAAAAGGTAGTCTTTGTACACACATAAGGAGGGAAATAGAACAGAGCAGACCCCCAGAATATTTTAACTGCCCAGGCAAGGGAACAGAAATAGCATAGATAATAAACAGGAAGGCCCAGGATAGAACTTGAATTTAAGCAGGAATCTAGCAAATATATTTAGAGAATCCAAACTCTGTGAGTGAGATTGCTGAGTGTTCATCCCGGGGCAGAAACAGCTTGGTCTCTGGCTCATTTTACATAATCTGCTATTCATATTCTATTTTATAAAACTCTTTACATTTGTCATTTCATTTAACAAGGAATAGCCAGGAGAGAGTGTTCGACTGTCTGCTCTTACATCTGCGAACATTTTGATGAAACTGACTAGTCATTTCACACGGTGAGACAATTGAGTCAAATAACTAGTTAATCTTGTCAGCGTGCTTCAGTACCTTTTTAAAAACTGAATTGAATTTCAACTGAATTCAAGCCTGTCAAGTTAATCGAAGTAGTTATAGCTTAAGTAAAATAATTATTCTAGCGAGTGCTGCCCTGGAATCTTTTTGACTTGACGAATTTTACATTCCAGGCCTGGATCTTTAAGTTACTCAGGTCTAATACTTCTCCATTCTATCCAGAGCCATCATGACATATGGTAAATGAAATGCAATTTTCCCAGTAGCTTATTAAAAAAAAAAAAGCCTAAAAATAGCTTTTACTTCACCTGCAAAACTTTGCTACCCACATTTTTCCTTATGAAGAGGAACTGGTCAGCAAGGAATGGGACAAAAAAGCTGTAGAGAGGAAAAAGTCAAAGAGGAATCCCGGTGATTATCTTTCATATTGAAGCCCAGACCCTGTTCTGGAGTAATTTATTTCCAGTGTCTGTAGTTTACAGGAAAGCAGCCTGTAAAGGAAAGTGTCATCTTAGCCAGTTTCCTTGTTCTAACCCCAAAGAGAGTGTGGTGCTTACATAACGCCCTCCGTACTGGGACAGTGTTTACAGACATCCTGTTTTTATATATGCATATTTAGCTTTAAACTAGTTGACTACACCAGGTAAGTAGGGTTATACAAAATATTTCGCAATATTCCTGGAAAACTATTACATTTGCAAAAAAAAAAAAAAAAAAAGGTTGTGGGTTGCTAGATGTTAATTTAATGGGATGGCACTTTTCCCCTCCTATCTAGCCAAATATGGGCTCTGATGACATTAATATCACTTTCCTCACATAGTAAGCAACCCGCGGTCTAGCCTACTCCCATCCAAGACAGTCAGCTTAGAGAAAAATGTTTGCCTGTGTCCTCTTGAGGAATTCAAAACCTTGCTGGGCCTTTCTAGCACCATCTTCTGCTGCCAGATGCTGCCCTGTCACTCAAGCAGATTCTCTGCTCTGGACGGGAGCACAGTGGCCTGGCCCAGTGCTATAGGTCCCCCCTCCTCCACCTGGCTCTGTGTCCTGTCCTCTCAACCCCCGGCACTCTTATATTCCTTTAAGAACTTCATTTTCTCTGTTACCGAGATGGAAGCCCTTTTTTTGTCCTTAAAGTTCACTTCTCTATTCTTTTGCACTATTTTACCACTTTCTGCTTGTGCCCCTCATCTAGTCATCACGATATGCTATCCATTATTGCTAGACATACTCTCGTAAGTTTTCACCCTTTCCCTTCAACTAGATGGAAGTTCATTAAAGAAAGAGGCCATGTCAGATGTTTTAGTAAATACATGGTAACAAATTGCAGTGTTCACCTTCCTCATCATCATCACCTATTATTAACAATACTTCACATTCGAATGGTGACATACTATTGTGTAAACCATTTAAAATAAGAATTCTGCCCCTTCTCACTTTTTGCAAAAGTTATGGCAAAATTATCTCCATTTAACAGAGGAGGAAATGAAAAAAACTCTTGTGATTTGGTGATTTACCCCGTTTCACATAGTAAGTGTCAAAGAGGGGATTTGAAACCTGGCTTCATTTTTTCTTTTTCTTTATTTTTTTTAAGTAGGTAATGAGGTAGAAGTGCATGAGGAGGAGGAATGAAGAGAAATCAAAATTTATTTTAACTCCAAGGTAAATGGGAGGAAAGGAAGCTATTTCAAAATCACTAGATGGGGCGGCACCTGTGGCTCAAAGGAGTAGGGCGCCAGCCCCGTATACCGGAGGTAGTGGGTTCAAACCCAGTCTCGGCCAAAAACAAAACAAAAACAAAATAAATAAATAAAAATCACTAGATGAAGATGTTCACTTCTTCCTAGCTGCAAACTACTATCCTTCACTAACTATACACTCTCTCTTATTAAAGCATTTACCCTTATGATACCATGTAATCTTCATAAAGAAAAGAGGATGTTATCGCCCCTCTTTAGAGATGAGGAAATTGAGATTCCCAGATTTTAATTTGCCTAAAATCACCCAATACACGGTGGTAACCCAGAATCTCTAACCTGATTCCCAAATACACGCTCCTTTCATTGTTCTGCTTCTTTAGAACCTAGAGCGGAAGGAAAAGAAAAGAAAAGTCTTATAATAACTTGCACAACATATCTGCTCAGAGACAACACACATACGCCTAAAATAAAAAGTAGGTCCATAGTCTACTGCAGTTAAAGATTCATTTCGATTGTATTTTTCTTTAACTAGTCATGCCTTCCTCATTTATTTTTAAGGAATTTATATACCTATTTGCTTTTTCTACCTATGCTCTACAATAGACGGCTATGAGACTGAAGCTTCCAGCTACAGTGATATATAAAGTGGACTGTGATGAGGTAAAAAATGCATTCTGTAAATCCTGGAGCAAACACTGGAGTAAAAACTAGAACAAAGAGCTATAGCTAACTGGCCAATACAGAAAACAAAAATGGACTCATTAGCAACCTGATTAGTCCAAAAGGTGATAGGAAAAGAAGAAGAAAGAAAGGTGATAGGAAAAGAAGAAAACAAAAATGGAATCATTAACAACCCGATTAGTCCAAAAGGTGACAGGAAAAGAAGAAAGAAAGGAAAGAAGAAGAAGAAAGAAAGATAAAGATCCTAATCAATATCTGTTAACAAATGGGATAAACAGAAACAAATACAGTAATAAGATGATAGATTGAAATCTAAACATATTAGTTATTTTATTAAATATAACTGCTATGAATATTCCAACTGAAAGACAGAGATTTCCAGCCTGGTTAAAGGAGCAATTATATGTAATCTAATGAAATCTACTTTACAAATGAGCAAATAAATTAAAAAATAAAGAACTCTACTTTAAATATAAAAGTAGATATATTTTTAAATTTAAAAGTAAAAAAAAAAATAGAGAAAAAGATATGAGGTGTTTCTTTATTTTATTAGCTTTATTTCCCATTCTCTGGACATGCTCTGTTTTTGTCATGTAGTTTCATAGGACTCAAAATATTATCAACATTCTCTGTCTAGTTTACTAATCTACTGTTTAATAAACTAGCAAGCAAAAGACTTGCCAGCTATCCAGTGCTGAACCATGTGAACAGGGAAACAAGAAAAGACATGTTTATATAGGTGTGTTTTGTTTTTGAATTTAAACAAATGTATTTGAATAATAAAATGGTACATGTTCATGGGAAAAAAATTTAGATATCTTTATAAACACAAAGAAGAAATTAAAATTGCCCAATATCATGTCATCCATAAAAAATCAAATATAATATTTTATACTTTTGGTTTTAGTAAAATTGAGCATACATGTTTTCCAAAAATGGGATCAAATCAAATTTTTTCTACTTTAAAATACATTGTGGATATCTTTTCATGTCAATAAATCTTCTGCAAAATCTAATAACCATTATTCTATCATGTGGTATACTGTCATTTATCACCACAGTTAATTACAGCTGAAGTGTGTTGAATATTTACTATGTGCCAGGCACTGTGCTAAGAGGTTTACAGTGTCAACTTGGTCACTCTTTATCACTGTGTACCTATACGAGTGACATGAATTACCATGACAGTGTTATTTTACATCGCAATAGGCCGAGTTCTTGTCTTTTGTAGTAACTGTTAAATTTTCCTTCAGTATTGGCTTGGCATTCTGCTACTCCTCCTACCTCTAAAATATATGTCTTTGTACTCCTGTTTCACATGCCCACCTGATACAACATTCTATCTGTAGAATGCATCTCTGACAGCATGCCTCTCATTGCTACAAAAATAGAATTTTTTACCTTGATCAAAATTTGGTTAATGTAGAGAGCACTCCAGCATTGTACTGTATGCTCTCCTAATCCCCAACTTTGTGTCACTAATTTGTGTTCAAGTTTTTGCTATTTTGAACAATGTTGGGATGAATATCTTTGTGGGTATGGAAGTAAATTGTGTCTGGATCATGCCATGATTTGCCTGATGCCCAGATGTTCTCCCTGACTCTCAGGACCTGAACGATGCACTAAGATACTTAGTTGGTGCTGAGCACAAATGCACATCTAATTCTGTTAACTTGTAAGAGTTGATTGTGTGCACTTCTTTACAACTTAGCATTCAATTACATCACAGTGAAATCAGCCACAGAGGGAGTATTTACACCACAGAAATCAGCAAACACTATAAATCAGGGAAATGTTTTCCCCTGGAGGGCCCATCGTTAAACGTTTACCAGAACATGGCTGGCCTCATTGATGAGTTAATACAGGTACCTTGTAGGCAGCACTACACAGTGACGCAGTTGGCATAGTTCCTAATCAATATAGTGTGGTCCACCAGCCAAGAAGTCTGCAACATAGCGGTGATGAATATATAGTGTGGCCCAAGGTTGCACTCAGGAGGTGTTGGAGTCAGAATTCTAACCCCAAGAATTCTCTGTCTCCAAGGCCATGTTCCTTTGCTCGATTTGGCAATTTCAGGAAAGGATGGGCTCTGGCTTTATCATTTGATTGTGTGGCTGTGAGTGGATTATTAATTTTTCTGTCTCTAACTTTCCTCATCTACTACAAAAAGAACAAGAACAGTACCTAGTTTACTGTGATACAGGGGAAGTTAAGTGAAGTAATAGGAATCGAAGGGGCTTAACACAGTGGTGGGCACCTGAGAAGTACTTGATAAATATTATTAATATATTTTTTGAAGGGCACATTGTGATAAATTGATATCCTTTGCTAGAACTTATCTATCTTTTATCTCACGGTGTTCTTTGCAGGTGAGAAATGCTTGACAGTTTTGTTTATTAAAGGCTTTACAATTTGATTGAGCACAGAAATTTTCTTTAAAAAAAGACAAAACTAATACATATTTCAGCTATTGTTCCGTTATGGAACAGCAACTTACCAGTTCATTATTGATCAAGCACCCTTAAAAGCACTAAATGAATTCACAGGCACCTTCAGATATCCAGCGAAGTGATTCCTTTAGAAGAATTACCACATTATGACTTGAATACTTTAATTTTGGCTAATCATTAGAAGTCTGGTTGTTGCTACCTTGGACTAACATAGTACCCTTCGATTTCTCTTTATGACGAAGCCTGTGCTTAGAACACAATGTTCTTATTATTTGAAGAGCATCCATGATAAGCAGAAATATTAACTTTCAGCAGAGAATCTACTTCTATCAAATTGATATAAATGAATTTAATATTCGCATTCAATTCCTGTCAATTGATGATGAGGAAGAAGTTTTGGGGTCAGGACTATATAAAAATAACAAAGGCAGGAACAGATTGAACAGTACAGTGCCTCGCCTGTAGAAACCCAGAATGAATACATATTTATTGAGTGAATCATGAGTCAATGTGAAGTAAGCACTGGAATACACACACACAAACACCCATACACAACTAAGGTATATGACAGACACACGTATACACGTATACGCCACACAGATATAACTCAAAACCGTAAAATCAAATCTAAAATACGAGTTAGAATGTGGATCATCTTGTATTTTAAAGGAATAATTTTGACAGATAGTTTTTTACAAATTCTTGGAACTTTTCTTGATGTTACCTAACATCTCTGACACTGAATGCAGAATAAAGGGAACATTGGCCTGGGAGGGCCTTCATGGGGAGGCAGAACTGGCCATCAAGGGTTTCTTCTTTGCAGCCCAATCTGATGGCAAAGAGCTGGTCCTCTTAGCCATGAATGTTTTTTATTCAGCTGATACCCTGGATTGTTATGAGAAAGAATGAAGGCAGAGCCAACATTTGAAATTTCTTCACCATTTGTGTTTGTTTTCTAGAATTTGTATTTTGATGGTATTTCCTCTGATACCTCAGTGAGACTTTAAGACAGGTTTTCTAGTTTCCTCTGGAGTTTTGAAAATCAAAGCCAATCTCTCCTGGTGCAAACACACCTTGCCTCTCAGCCCTGCCCCAGGTAGGAAAGGCCAACCATCTGGAGGGTTGAGCTAGACAGCTGGTGGCCAAGGCCCAGCTAGAAAATGGCTTCTTCTCTCCCAAAGAGAATGTTGTCAGCCCCATATTCTCTAGGGATCAAACAATGACAAGTGAACAGCATGAGGCTGTGAGTCAAAGTCTGCTGAGAACAAGCACCTAGCCTGCCTAGGCCCAGCCTGCCACAGACCTCCCAAGGCTGGAAGTACCCCTCTCACTGCCTGCTTGCCAGATCAGCAGACTAGGAGAAGGGAACCTGAAGGTGCCCTTCCTGCTAGGTCAATCACAAAAGAGAAGAAAGATACTTTATGCATCAAGAAATGCAGGTTCTCAGCTTGCCTCTGCTCCTTTCAACTGTCTGGTCCTCACCTATCCAAAAATATGATGAACCACATGATCTAGGAGCCCTACTTTAGCACCCCAAAATCCCTACATTTGTGGAGTATTCACTGCATGCCAGAGATTGCACTATTGTGTTCATATGCCTTATCTCATTTTATTTTCAAATAGCCTATCTATGGATGTTATCTCTATTTTACAAATGAGAAAAGTGAAGCTCAGAGAGGTTAATCAACTTGGTCAAGTTCATGAACAGGTTGTAGAGTAAGGATTCAACCCCAGCCTAGCCCGTTCCAAATCCCACACCCTTACCCACTACCCTGAGCAGTGCCTGATACCTCCTTCATGTGCCTACAGTATTTGACAATATCTTAAAGCACAGTCAGACCGAAGTCTCAGGAGATCCTCTGGACACTCCTCTAAATGCCCCTTTCACAATTTTCTGCCCTGACATCCATTGGCATTAGGAACCCGCTTCTGTATTGTGTTTATTGGCAAATGTCCATGCAACATAAAGAAGGTGCAGGATCTTATCTGGTCACTTCATTTGTGTAAGCAAGGCTCTGTGGAGTGTAGGCATCTGTGACTCATCCATCAGCTCTGGAATCACTTTCAAAATTTACTGATCTCCTGACAGGAATGGGGAATGGCTTCACAGAAAATGGAAAGTTCTGAACTTTTCCCAAAATCTCAAACCCAAATGAAACCCAACTGCTTCTATTGGGGATGGTTCCTTCAAAGTCGAAGGTGACACTCACTCCTTCCACTCCCCTGGGAGTAATGAATGATGAAGAAAAGTGAGCCAAGCCTGGACCTGGCAAGGAGGGACTGCCAGGGACTGATTTCTGATCTAATAGCCTTAGGATTTTCTCTGACATGGGTAAGCCTGAGACAGTTCATTTAGAGGAAAAGCAGTTAAAGAAAATCTGATAAAAATCTTCCATTACTGCTAAGGCAGAGGTTTTTAGGAGGGAGAGTGGTGAAGAAAGAGAATATGTTCTTTGGTTTCCACTCCCAATTTTTCTACTCAGCTATGTGACCTCAAACAAGTTAGTTAACCTCTCTGAGCCTTAATTTCCTCTTATGTAAAACTGGGATACTATTTGCTACATAGGTTTGTTGTGAGGATGAAGTGAATTCCTTATGTAATATTAGCACATAGTAAGAACTTAATATATTATCACTCCCAAATTTTACAAAATTATAGACATTTAGATGAGATCGGGTGCGTTCAGGGTGGTATGGCCGTAGACAAAATTATAGACATTTAGAGTTAAAAGAGACATGATATTGAGTCCAGATATCTGATGTTACAGATGAAGTTAAAGGTGAAGCCCAGGGAACCAAAAACCCAAATTATATAATTAATTAATAGAATTCTAGTACTTTTTATCTGCAGCTACCTTGACGTTTTTCAAATCCTGCATTTACAGATATACGTATCCATTAATCAACACCATTATTGGAGTATCCTCTATATATTCAGCATTATGTTAAGAAGGATGAAAAAGTTAAAGGAAATGAAAAGTCTCAGGCATCCTTAGCAACAGGCATTAGGACCTTGCTGTGTGCAGTGTTCTAAGCTCTCAGTGCTGGGGATGACAAATTAAATGTAAGATATAGCACATGCCATCAAAGGAAGTTACCATTTCATTGAGTTAACACACGGAACAAACAGAATCATGCAAGATGGTGTATGTATGAATGCAAATGGTATGGTTTGGATGTGGAAATAGAAGAAAAAGTTAGCAAGCACTGGAGGAGACAGACAGGGCTTTCTGGGGTTGCTTAGCCTTGAAGGACTATACTGTGAAAGAGCACACAGTTGGTCTTGGCTTACGATGATTCAACTTGATGATTTTTCAACTTTGAGATGGTGTGAAAGTGATACACATTCAGTACACTGCTCAACTTTCCATGGAGCTATAAACTTAGAGTAAGATGAAAATATGGAAGGTCAAAAATACACTTTAGACTTATTTTTAACTTATGTAAACCCATTGTAGTTAAGCATCTGTCCTTTAAGCATCAGAGGTCTCTGTGCTTCTGGAAAGATGGCCAATGTGCCCCTTCTTCATTCACCTTCACCTACCCCACTGACTGCTGCCCACTGAACCCTGACAGACCTGTCAAGAGACCAGTCTCAAGACAAAGGCCATAATTAGAACAGATTATTTAGGGGCAAGGCACAATTGTTAGAGGGACTTTACCTAACAAATGCAATCAGTGTAACCTGGTTTCTTGTACCCTCAATGAATCCCCAATAATAATAATAATAATAATAATAATAATAATAATAATAATAAAAGAATAGATTATTCACCTACCCCTAAGAGATAATCAAAAAGAAACCCACCATGCTTTATAACCCTGGGAATGTTCAGGTCCACAGAAGTCAGTGCCTCCCAGCTTAGAATTCTTAGACCGTCTCTTCAATTAGACTCTTTGGACTCTTGTTTTTTATTGCTTTATACATCTTCTGATCTGTGTAACTCAGAGTCTGGCATAAGCAAAATCTCCTACATGTATCGCTGAGTGTTCAATTCATTATACTGTATCACTGAGGCCTGGTTTTCCCTTCCTGACATAGCTTTCATGGCGGCTTCCTCTACTACAAGTTGTTTTTCCTCTTTCACTTGCATATCCCTTTCTAGACCCTGTCATCTCGTTGTTCAATATCATCATTTAAATATACTGATGTCTTCCAGCTTCCTTTAGGCCTTACCTCTATCCCAAGTTCCAGACTCGTATATGCAACATCCTAATCTATCATTTTCAAATGATTATCTAATAGCCATTACAAATATAACATATGAAAGCAAATGTCTTGATTTCTTTCCCCAAACTCTAACCTCCTCCTCCCTCATTTTTCTCCAACTCAGTCAATGGCACCGCTGCTTCCCAATCAGCTCAGGACAATAGCCTTGAAAACATCCTTGATACCTCTTTCTCATGCCTTACACCTGCCTCCCAGCACTCAAATCCAGCCCATTTGTGTGTCTTGTAGGCTCTATTTGCAAACATATTTCCTAAGTTCATATTCTGTTTCTAGTAACACAACATCAAGATTTTCAGACCAAATCTAACCTTTAAAACTGTAAAAATGCTGTTAAAAATTTTTAACGCTCTTCAAAAGCATTTAAAGCTCAAAATTTAAGTTAAGGTGGGAATTCAGATATGTAAGCATAGGACAGGAAAACTTATGCCCTGGGAGTGTTTAATAAAACTGGAGAACTTGAGTTTCACTGTTTGTAGCCTGTGCCTCTATGTGAAGAAATTGACAGCAGAGCTTTGCTTTGGAAAGACAAGATTATCAAAAGTTACATTTTTAATAAAAGAGATAACCAAAAGTAAACCTACTCTACTTTCAAACCTCAACCACTTGCTAAAAATGTTATATTGATGCTGAGCAGAAAAAGATGAAAAAAAGCTCCTGAGAAGTTGTCACCATGAGCCATCCCTAAAATTTATTTGCAGCCCAAATTCACATTAGGTAAGTGCTTTAAAATTAAGCTGTGAATTTAGCTGACAGGATGCCTAGGCAATATTTATACCCAGGCAACTGGCAGAAGCAAATAAAAATTCTCTATGGATGAACTGATCTTTGTCCTAAGACTCAAAGGAATCCTAAAAATAATTCCCTTGATAAATGATCATACCACAGCAAAAAATAAAAATAAATTTTAAAAAAAGGAAACTAAGGATGATGAACAACAATATTCAGAAATCATAAACAACAGAACAGATACAGAGACTTCGTATTAGAATTTTCACACATGAAATTAATATAGACATGTTTACTAGTGATATATCTTGAACAGAAAACTCTAAAGAATGGCTAAGCAAACTCCAATAGAACAAAAATTAATGTTTTAGAAATAAAAATTACAATTAAAAATAAATATTGTATTAAGTATCTAAAAATCATATTAGAAGCTACTTAATAAATGATTATTAAACTAAATTATATTTTCAAAGAAATAACTCAGACTGTAATACAGGGAGACAAAGAGAAAGTATGAAATAAGTTTAATAAAAGAAAAAGTAGTATGAAAATGTCTAATATCCAATTAAACATATTTCAGAAATAAAGGAGAGAGAAAATTATAAAGAGAAACATTATTAGATGAAGGAATTATGGAGGAACTTTCAAAAATTATAAAAAACACTGGTCTATAGTTGTAAGATGTCTAATCAATCCCAAGCAGAATAAATTTTAAAAATCCACATTTTGACACATAAATGTGAAATGCAAAAGACCAACATAAAGAAAAGATTTTACACCATTTAAGGCCAAATGACAGATTACCTTTAAATAGTTAGAGTGACACTAACAGCTGATATTTCAACAGCAATAATGGAAGCTAGCAAGGCATGGAATAATATATTCACCTTGTTAAAAAAAAAAAAAAACCTTCAATCTGTATTTCATGCCCAGTGAAAATATCTCTCAAAAATTGAGACAAAATGAAAACATCTTAGACACTGAATTTTTTTTTTTTTTTTATTTTTATTTTTTTTTTAATACATGTATTTTATTATTCTTCATTACATTATTTCCCCCCTCCCACCCGTCCGAGATAAGGCAGAATTGATTTACAGAAAAGAATACAGAAAACACCAAAGCTCCTGGTAGTGGGAGAGATTTCAAGTAGGGAGAGAG